>PJEM01013148.1:14596-42714 GCA_004023845.1 Helogale parvula
TTCCCCCCCCCCCCCCCCCCCCCCCGCCAGCGAGTGGTCCAAGAGAGCAAGAGATCCCAAGACTCAAGCTACACTCTTGTGTCATCTAATCTTGGAAGTGACATACTTCTGCTATATTCTGTTGATCACAATGCTAGTACGAAGTGGGAAGAGGGTATATACATACCAGGAGGTAGGGATGCCTGGGTGGCTCAGTTGGTTGAGCATCTGACTTTAGGTTTTGGCTTGGGTCATGATCCCAGGTTGTGGGATCAAGTCCTGTATCAGGCTCTGTGCTGAGCCTGGAGCCTCCTTGGAATTCTCTCTCTCCCTCTGCCTCTGCCTTGCCCCCATGTACAGACGCCTTACATTCTCTTCCCCTCTCTCAAATAAAAATAAATAAGTAAAATCTTTAAAAAATATATCAGAAGGTAGGGATTATCAGAGCTGTCTTGAATGCTGGCCGACACTGATGGGCTATTTTATTTATTTATTTAAAAAGTTTTAGAAATTTATTATTATTTTTTTTGTAATCGCTATACCCAATGTAGTGCCCGAACTCATGACCTTGAGATCGAGTCACATGGCTCTTTTTTACCGAGGCAGCTAGGTGCCCCCACTGATGGCTATTTTAAACATTTGTTTAGTGATACACTCTTGGAGGATACCTGTCTCAGAAATATGGGCATTTTACTAATAAATACTGGGAGGACAATGCCCTGTACCACCAAAGTCCTGCTGGTGGGCAGGAAGTCAGGCCCAAGTCTAATTCCTGCTGGCTTCCAGTTCTATGAGAAAGACAGTTTTGAAGCCATTATTATTCATTATTGAAAATTTAATAAGTCTCCTTACATCTGTAAGAAGCACCAAAGTGACATCACTCCCAAGGGCCTGATTTATAGTAAGCCACTTTTCCTTAGAGGCTGAGTAATGTAATTTCTTTCCCTGACTGGAAGTAACTTTTTCCTTGAATCTTGGCATGCATGTATGTTCTAGCAACTCTGGAGAAATTTCTGTAGAGAGAAGCTAGCATGCACCAGAGGTGAGTCAGGACCAGTGGAAGGAAGCCTTCTCTTTGCCCTGCTTTCTCTTGCCCAGGCAGCATGTGGGTCATTGGAGGACAGGTAGGAAAGCTGAGTGCTGTGATCTGTCTTTGAAAAGAAACCTGTTTTCTTGCCTCTTCGGACAGTGCGTTGTGATCCCGGTGCCTGGTTCAGAGGCCGTTCTGGGATTGGAGAACGAGGGTTTGACAGGCTGCGCAGGGTGCAGGGTCCGCGTACTGCTTTCTGCCCAGGACGCTGCCGAGCACAGGGAGGCCTGTGTCTCAGTCCAGCAGGCACTTCTGAGTGATGTGTGGGATGCTTGCTTGAGGAGGAAACAACAACCAAGTATGACGGCCTTTTCGTCCACTGCCTTCTAAAGTCACCCAAGCCATGGAGTTACGGGAGAACTCTTCCTATCTTCTCAGGGTTGCAAGCGCGAATTCTTTTCCTGCCAGCCGAACTCACCAGGCCTTCTATCGCTGCATCTTTCATCTCCACCTGAAGTGTAAATAAACCACTTGGCCTGCCTTTCTTTTTTACTTTCATCTGCAAACCACTCTGGGCTACCTCTGCCCTGACTCAGCCTCCAACTCTGGTGTGCCTCCCAGAACTTAACACCCAGGCCGCGCAAGCCCCAGCTGTGGTTAACGCCCCTTCCCGCATCCTCAGCCTCTTCACCGAACTCTCCTGCCTACTTCCTGCCCTCCTAGGTTACCGCTTCGCCCAAAGTCTTCCAAATGGAGCTGTCTTTCCTCCTGTATTTCACTTAGATCAAGCTCAGAAGATGGAGGTCAGTCTTCTTTCTCTCCACTGCCTTTTATAAACCAAGCTCTGCTCCCTGGAAGCTCAGGCCATTTTATTTGTTACATATTTGAGGGCCTACTACGAGACAGGTACTCTTCCAGGAACTTGAGATGAGTCAGCCAGTAAAGACCGCTGCCCTCCTGGGGCACTTCTTGTGAGTATATACTCTGTTAAATGAAAAATGCTAGGGGAGGGAGAAAACGTAGGATGAGAGGATTCAGGATCCCTGGCTTGGGAGGGGCATTTGGATAGGCTTTACTGAGAACTTGAGATTTGAGTAGAGACTTGGAGGAGGTGAGAGATGGAGTTAGCGAATGGATGTCTGGAAGAGTGTCCTTCTAGGTGGAAGGAACAGCCAAAGCAAAGTCTTGAAGGCATCTGCCTAATGTGTCCTGGAACAGCCCAGAAGCCAGTGTGGCTGGGGCAGAGTGAACAGTGGAGAGTTCTCGGCCGACAGCAGAGAGGGGAAGGGTCCAGATTGTGTAGGGCCTCATAGGTCATCCTGAGAACATTGGCCATTACTTTGTGTGTCATTGCGGTGTCTTCCGCAGAAGGAGCCACGTGATTGACTTATGTGTTGAAAAGGCTCACACAGGCTGTCGAATTGAGAATCCTTTATTCAGCTATTCCACTGCCTTCATTTCCTTTTAGTCAAAAGGACATAAACCAAGTGCAAACTGGCTGAAGAAAAAAATGTCTCCTGGCTTATGTTTTTGGAAAGCCCCAGGTATTTTGGCCTCAGGAGTGACTGCAAGTAAATATTCACATGATATTGGGAATCCGTCACTTTCTGTCTCTTGGCTCCAGTTTCTTCTGTGTTGGTTTTATTCTCAAGCCAGTGAAGGGATACGTTCTACAAATAAGCTTCCCAACTGAAGAAAGAGAGCACCTCTTTCCCGACAGCTCCAGCAAAAGCCCTGGGCTCCTGTCTCATGGGCCTAAATTGGGTCAAGTGCCAAAACCAAGTTCTGTAACTCTGATTGCCCAGACCTGCATTAGGTCCTCATCTTTGGAGAATGGAGAAGGGAAGTCTTTGGTGGGTCTGTTCGAACTGTGAAATGTACATACAAAGTATATAAAATATATTCATGTAGTTTGAAGAATAAAACATATCTACACAGTTTAAAGAACAATAAATACTCATGTTCCTATCCCCCAGATTAAGAGAATATTACTAATATTTTATTTTGTTTTTGTTTATTTAAACATTTATTTATTCTTTTTTTTTAATTTTTTTTAATTTTTTTAATGACTGAAACAAAACAGATTTAAAACCGCAGCTTCTGGAAGAACCATTTGTTCTTGCCGGTCTTGTACCTCTCCTCGAACTTGACCTTGGCCTCTCGCCGGGCCTTACGTTTAAGAGCAGGGTCTCTGAAGACATCCTTGTTGACGACAGTTTTGTCCAAGGGAATATCCACAGAGTATCTTGTGGGCATGAGGTGATTGTAGTTATAAACTTTCACAAAAGACTTGATCTTTGACCTCTTGGCGATTTTCTTCTTGCCCATGGCAGCTGTCACTTTGCGGGGAAAGCGGTCAATTCCAGCCACCAGAGCATGGCTGTAGGGACGGTCGGAGGTGCCATCATCAATGTTCTTCACGATGACCGCCTTGCGTTCGGAGTAGCGTCCGGCCAGGACCAGCACCACCTTCCCAGGTTTCATGAATTTGCCCATCTCGACACCAGCTACTCGAGCCTACAGCAGAAAACATTTATTTATTCTTGAGAGGTAGATCGTGAATGGGTGAGGGGCAGAGAGAGAGGGAGACACAGAATCTGAAGCAGGCTCCAGGCTCTGAGCTGTCAGTACAGAGCCCAATGCAGGGCTGAAACTCACAGACTGTGAGATCATGACCTGAGCAGAAGTTGAATGTTTAACCCACTGACCCACTTAGGTGCCCCTTATTTATTTATTTTTAAACATTTTATTTATAAGTAACCTCTGCACCCAACAGGGGGCTCGAACTCACAACCCTGAAATCAGGAGTTGCACACTCCACCAATGGAGCTGGGCAGGCGCCCGCAAGAATATTACTAGTATTTTAGAAGCCCCCTGTGTGCCTGGGGAGGATGGAGGTGGTTTCCAAAGCAGGATCAGGATGCTGCTCACAGCAGACGGAACAGAGGAATGTGGAGCAAGCTAAACAACATAGGCCCTCCACGACCTTTTTCTTCTCTCTCATTTCTAACTTGCTGTTCACTCTTCTTTAGAATCTCTAGACCTCTGGGCGCCTGGGGGGCTCAGTCCGTTAAGGGTCCGACTTTGGCTCAGGTCATGATCTCACGGTTTGTGGGTTCAGGCCCTGCGTCAGGCTCTGTGCTGACAACTAGCTCAGAACCTGGAGTCTGTCTGCGGATTCTGTATCTCCCTCTCTCTCTGACCCTCCCCTGCTCACGCTGCCTCTCTCTCTCTCTCTCTCTCTCTCTCTCAGAAGTAAATAAAACATTAAAAAAATAAAATAAGTAAAATGATATTCCCTTTAAAAAAGTAAAATCTCTAGACCTCAACTTACTGTCTTCTTAAGTCATGCCCTCACCTCACGGTGACTCTGTTCAAACCTCCAAAACTATTAGCTTCTTGACTTGAGTCTCCACACACCTTCACCCCTTTTTTAATTCAGTTGCCCTCTCCCTGGCCACAGCCTTGTGCTGTAACACCCAGAACGACTCGGGCTCTGAGATTATGCCATCTGATATCATCTCTTGCCTTACCTTCCCCTCAGTCAGTCATTGCGGCCTGCGCCTCTTCTCTGACCACTTGTACTTCCCTCCCTCTTTTATTTTTATTTTTTAATTTAAGTAGTCTCTGCATCCCATGTGGAGCTCGAACTCACGACCCTGAGATCAAGCGTCACCTGCTCTCCTGACCGAGCCAGCCAGGCGTCCCTCACCTCCCTCCTTTAGATGGGATGGCTCATCTCATCAGCTGCTCCCGCCACTTCCTTTCTTCAGTTTCCTCCTCTCCTTTTACGCCCAGCCTGGATCATTCCGTTTGTTCAGATCTTTTGCCTACACTTTGAGAATTGCTGCCAGTGTAAGTTCACTGGTTCCAACCACAACTGGGGCTCAGTGGTGCTGGCACTCCTTTCTTTCCGCAGAGGCTCCCATCCTGTGCCATGGCCGAACTGAAGTTTCTCTCTGTTCCTCACACTTCCCCCCACCCCCCATTCTCCCCTCCCGTTCTGCTGATGGGAAGACAGAAACCACCATAAGAGACCTTCCTTTTTCCAGACTATGAAATGATGTGAATCCGTAGTTTCTTGGTTACCCCCAGCTGCCATAGAAGAGATTCTCAGGGACCCTGGACTGTGTGGCCTGCCCCCTCTGGGCTCTCCGAGACCTCACTCTGCCCATCATCCTCCCCCATTTCTGTGTCTTCACACTCCCTCTCGCCCAGCTCATTCTGTCAATAGTTAAATATGCTCAGGTCACCCTTGCTTCTTAAACCAGGAGTAAAGAGAACTTTGCTGTGATGCTCCCCCCCCCACCATTTTGTGACCTATTTTGTGACTCCTTTTCACAGACAAACTTTTAAAAGAAAGGTCTGCTCCTCTTGTCTTACTTCCTAACGCCTCAGCCTGCTGCTGTCAGGCTTCTGCCTTTACTAGTCGAGTCCCCTTGTGACTTCCTTCTTGCAGACTCCAGCAGGTGCTTCACAATCCTCACCCATCCCCACCTCTTGGCAGGTAGCACTTGCGCTGTTGAGTACCCTCTTACTTGGAATGCTCTTCACTTGGCACTCTGGAGCCGGGTTGTCCGTGTTCAAATCCCAGCTCTGCCTGTCTACAGTCTTTGTAACAGCAAATTGTTGAGCCTCTCTGAGCCTCCGTGTCGTCATCTGTAAAAAGGGGAGAACCAAGTACCTATATCACAAGGTTGATCGGAAGATCTGGGGAGTCCATGCTCAGAGTAGTGCCTGGTAAGTAGCGAGCCTTTAATAAATGTGAGGTGCTGATGGTGGTTGTCCGAGGCGGTGTGCTCTCCATACTTTGTTGTGCATTTCTGCCTATTCTGTGTCAATGTCTATATCAGTTGGGATCTGGTCGGGGTGAAAGGCCCCTTAGGTATTTCAAACTGAGAGACTATATTACATCAGTGATGTAAAACATGAGAAGCCAAGGAGATGGTGAGATTAGCCCAGAGAGAAGCAACAGCAGGAAACTGCTCTCACTGTCAGGGCTGGAGGGTCAGAGGCAACGTAGAACCACAACTAAAACTTGCTCAGCAAGAGTGGGGTCCACAGAGGGGGCCTAACCCTGGAGAGGAAGCAGCTGCCGCTGCCAGGGATGCTTCTCTGAACCAGAAGGAAAGTGTTTCGGGGGGTGTTGAGAAGGGAGAGACCACACTGGCTTCTCTGGTCTTTCATCAGTATCTTCCATTGACCAAACTATTTTCCTTGGTGGGCGTGTGAGTCTAGCAGAGCCAAACAGTCCTTCTTAAGATTTGCTCAGATGGGTGCTGGTGGAAAGAGCAGCTCTTTCTGGTAGCCTGTAAACCTTTGTTTGCTGCAGCGTGGAGAGTGCCTGGTGAGGAATAAGGCCAGAGAGGAAAGTGGAGCTAGGAGAGGAGGAGGGGGACATGCCCCAAAGATCACCTGACTCCTGGGGCTGCCTGGGCCGGCTGTGCCTGAAGCTAACACTGCTCCTTGGTTCCAGAAGGCCACGGATTCCCTTTTACTGATACTTTTTTAAAGTTGTGTTTGTCACTTGACTCTTAAGAAAAATGTTAATCAAGGGCACCTGGGTGGCTCTGTTGGTTGAGCATCTGACTTCAGCTCAGGTCATGATCTCACCGTTCGTGGGTTCAAGCCCCACGTTGGACTCCGTGCTCATAGCTCAGAGCCTGGAACCTGCTTTGGATTCTGTGTCTCTCTGTCTCTCTGCCCCTCCCTCCCTCACTCTTTGTTTCTGCCGGTCTCTCAAAAATAAATAAATGTTTTAAAAAAAACTTTTTAAAAAGAAAAATGTTGACCGATACATACATTGACTTTAAAATGTGAAGATTGGGGGCGCCTGGGTGGCTCAGTTGGTTAAGCAGCCAACTTCAGCTCAGGTCATGGTCTAATGGTTTGTGGGTTCAAGCCCCGCATCGAGCTCTGTCTGTGCTGACAGCTCAAAGCCTGGAGCCTGCTTCAGATTGTGTCTCCCTCTCTCTCTGCCCCTCCCCCATTCATGCTCTGTTTCTCTCTCAATAATTAATAAAAACATAAGCAAAAATTTTAAATGTGAAGATTGAGTTTTACTTTGGGAGGATTGAGAAGGGGTGCCCCATTCCTGTTGGTCAGCCTCGCTGTTGGGGTGTATGCCTGTGCATCAGCTAAGGTGGCAGACGCGGTGTCTTCTTCACGAGGTCCTTGAAGTTTGAGGAGCCTTTTTGGTCTAGGGTGGGACAAGTGTCATGGGCTGAGGGAGGAGCTTGAGCAAAGCTCCTGAGATGGGAAAGACCTGTGCCCGCTGGCGTTGGGTTGAGTCTGGTCACGCGTTGGGATGGGTTTTGAGGGTCTAGAGTGGGGATTAGTGAGAGAGGAGGCAGGGAAGCCAGTCAGGAGGTGACCAAAGATGTGGAGCTTGGATCTTCCAGCTCGTGATCTGAGCCGAAATAAAGAGCTGGATGTTTAACCGACCGAGCCACCCAGGATACCCCATAGCTTTTCTTTCTTAGGCAGTAGTAGCCAGCCCTAGAGGATTTTTGAGCAGGGGAGTGTGTGGTCAGCGCTTGGGATGAGGAGTGACTGGCAGAGAAAGAGGTGGTAGGAGTGTTAGCCGGGTTTTGGTGGGGGCTGTTGCCTGCAGGAAGAAAGATTAGGACGTGTAAAGATGACTTGGTTTGCTGTCGTGGAGATAACTGACACCCTCACAGAGAGGGGGCACCTGGGTTAGGAAACAAGCATGAGCAGGAAGTAGAAAGGTGACCAGGGTGCAGTTTGAGGTCAAGAGTCAGGACGAGATTGTCTGAACCCCACCTTTGAAAGCCCACTCAAAGTTCAAGGCTTAGCACAAATGCTGCTTCTGGTAAGCTCCTCCTTATTATATAGACACATAACCCCAGTAGATTCAAATGGAGATGGCAGCGGATGATGCAGAGGGTGACGTGGAGACTGACAATCAAATGCAAGGCAGGAGGTTGTAGTAGTTTGGTAACAAGAAGGGTGAGGATAGGAGAGACTTGAGCATTACTAAAGGTTACAGAGAAGAAGACAGATGTTTTGTGTGAAAATACAGAAATAACAGCTTGGCAAAAGCACTCTAATTCATGTATGAGTAATGGGGTTTGTTTACTAGATTCTAGAGGGTTCATAAGCTGTCTCGTGTCTGCCTTGCCCCACAGAATTCCTTATTTTGGCTGCGAGAGCAATAATCAGGAATTACTGTTCTGCGGTGGTGGTGGGGAGGTCTGGGAGCGGGGCGTGTGGACAAGGGCAAGAGAAGGGGCACCTGGGTGGGTCAGTCGGTTGAGCGTCTGACTCTTGGTTTGGGCTCAAGGCATGATCTCATGGTTCGTGAGTTCAATCCCCACTTCGGGCTCCACACTGTCAGTGCGGAGCCTGCTTGAGATTCTCTCTCTCCTTCTCTCTCTGCCCCAAACCCCCAATAAATAAATAAACTTTAAACAAAAAAGAAAGAGGCAAGAGGGATATGAGAAAAGGTGTTTTCAGGACTCCTGTTTGAGAAAAGACCCAGAGGCAAGAGAAACACATAGCATGTTTGGGTAGCAGAGTGCAGGCACTTTAAAAATACCTTTATCTACTGAGCATGCGCTTGTCTGCTTAGCTCTGTTAGATGCTGAGGACCTTGAGAAAGATTAAAAAAAAAAAAGGAACCTCCCTTGAGAGGTTCTTGGTCCAGTGGAGAAGAGATGGTTGCAATAGCGTGTGAAAAACACTAAATATATTTATTAGCTCTGAGGCCTGGGGCACATTTCCTACCTTGTAGCACCTCAGTGTCCCCTGTGCAAATTTTGGGTTATTTTACAAGGTGTCCTGAAGATTGAATGAGTGTTTGGTACGGTGTCTGGCACACGGTCAGTCCTGTGTAAATGCCAGGTGTTTATATTGCCTTAGACCCTGAGAGAGGATTTAACTGCCAGTAGTTTATGTGAAAGACAAAGGAAAGTGAACCAGGGAACGGGAGGCACCAGTAAGCCTGTTTCCACTGAGCACGGCTGGCACTCTACCCTGGGGACCCTCGGAGCCTGCACAGGACACGCACCTCCGTTGTCCACAACCAGTCGAGGCAGCCGGGGTCTTCAGACAGCAGCCTCTGTCGGTCATTGGTTGAGCAGCCCACGGATGGGGTGTTGGGACATTTAATCCCTAAGCGCTTTCCAGGCTGCCCCATGGGTGGACAAAGTAGGGGAAGCTGACAGGCCCAGGAAAGCAGGTGCTGGCACTTGGAAGTCAGGCCAGCGGGCACCGAACTGGTCAGGGCAAGGAGATACGGGTGGTTGTGATGAAAGCAAGACACAGGGAGAGAAGTAAGGAGTGACCGAGCCCAGGGGGAGAGGAGCTTTTCCAAAGGAGATGGTGTTTGAGGTGAAGAATGGAGATGTAGTTGTTTTACAGATGGACAGAGGAAGGGACAGTAACCCGAACAGAAAAGCTAGCATGTGGCAAGGCTTGGCGGTTGTCTGGGGGCACGAAGGGCCCACGAGAGGGCCGCTGCGGAGCGCGGCCGGAGAGGCAGGTGGTGGGCAGATTGCTGTCTGTGACGGCAAACAGGAAGGGCTGTATCCCGAGTGACTGGGATAAGGTGCAGGGCCGTACTCGGTAGGCCACTGTGACTGAGCTCTAGCTGGGATAGGATGGGTCCCCTCCACAGGCTGGTGGTCTAGGGAGAAGACCGTGGCAGCAGCAGGGTGGGGGAGGAGGCTGTTTAAGTGGATTTCAAGGAGCGGACTGCTCAGGAGTTTTGTTTGCAAATGATAGAAAGCCAGCTCTCACTAACTTAATAAGCAAAAAGGTCAGCCTATGGGCAGGCTCACTTTAACCACAGAAATGAGCTGGAATTGAGTCTGAATGTTCCTAAGGGTCCGTTTCAGGCTCAGACCAGCTTTATCCGTGAGGGAGGGAGATGGGCCCACTGGCAGCTCCCATTGCTCACATGTTCCAGCCTCCAGGGCCTCCAGAGATGGAGCGAATCTCTCACGCAGGCAAAAATCTCAGGGAGACCTGGTCTGGGTTACACACCCAGCCTGAGACCAACCTACGGGGTCAGGGGACTGAGGTGCTGTGGCGAGTCAGACTTGGCCAGAGGTCCAGCCATGGGGGGCAAGAGTCTGAAAGTCAGCCCTCAGTCCAGCTGCAAGGTCCCCGAGCAGCCATGAGGTGCGCCGGGCAAACAGTAAAAGATTACTTGCAGGGGAGGTTCTTCAGCGAGACGTTTTTAGTGACTGGCTGAATCATCGTGGCAAGAATAAAACAAATTTTGGTAGAAACAGGTCAAAAAGTAAAACTATAGAATTCCCAAGGTAGAAATGCTTTTTAAAAGCAAAACATATAATTCATGTACCATAAAATCCACTCTTTTAAAAGCATACAGTGTGGTGGTTTTAGTGTAGTCACAAGGTTGTGCAACTGACACCATTTCTAATTCTAGAATGTTCGTCACCCCAAAGATACCTCCTCATACTCATTAGCAGACACTCTCATTTCCCCCCTCTCCCACCCCTAGTAACCACCGTTCTATTTTCTCTATGAATGCAATGCCTCTCCTTTAGACACTTACATAAACAGAATTGTTTAATATTTGTCTTTTTGTGACTGGCGTATTTCCTTAGGTCCTCCAGCTTCGTCCATGTTGTAGCATGTGACAGGATTTTCTTCTTTTAAAGACCGAATAATCTATCACATTTTCTTTATCCACTCATCTTCTGGTAGACATGCAGTTCGCTTCTACGTCGTGGCTGTTGTAAATGACGCGGCAGCAGACATGGGTGTATAAATATCTCCCTGAGATCCTGTTTCCTTTTTTTTTTTCTGAAATATAAAGCCAGAAGTGGGATTTCTGGATCATATGGTAATTCTGTTTTTAATTTTTGAGGTGCTTTCATACTGTTTTCCATAGCAGAGGCACCATTTTCTAGTCCCTCAAAAGTGCACAAAGGTTCCAACTTCTCTACATCCTTCTTCCACACTTGTTATTTTGACAGTGGCCATCCTAACGGATGTGAAGTTATGTTTGACTTGTATTTCTCTGATGCTGTTGAGTGTCTTTTCATATGCTTTCTGGCCATTTGTATATCTTCTTTGGAGAAATGTCCAAATCCTTTGCTCATTTTTATATTGGATTATTTGACTTCATGTTGTTGAGATATATGAGTTCTTTTTATATTCTGGATATTAACTCTTATCAGATATATGATTTGTAAGTATTTTCTCCCACTTCATAGGTTGCCTTTGTGTCTTTGGCACAACTTTTTAAAGTTTTCTATAATCTGGGGCCCCTGGGTGGCTCAGTCGGTGAAGCATCTGACTTTGGCTCAGGTCATGATCTCACAGTTCATGAATTCAAGCCCCGTGTCAGGATCTGTGCTGACAACTCAGAGTCTGGAGCCTGCTTTGGATTCTGTGTCTCCCTCTCTCTCTACCCCTCTCCTGCTTGTACTCTGTCTCTGTCTCTCTCAAAGATGGATAAACACTAAAAACAACAACAACAACATATGCTATAATCCCATTTGTCGATTTTTGCTTTTTTTGCCTTTGTTTTTAGTGTCATAGCCAAGAAATCATGCTAAATCCAATGTCATAAAGATTTTCTCCTACATTTCTTCTAGGAGTTTTATAGTTTGGGGTCTTAGGTTTGGTCTTTAATCCATTAATTTTTGTGGTATAAGATGAGGGTCCCACTTCGTTCTTTTACATGTCGTTTTCCAGTTTTCCCAGCATCATTTGTTGAAAAGGCTGTCCTTTTCCCATGAAGGGTATATATGTTTTTAACGCTAATTTCTTACTAAAATCAACAAATCATATTCATAGTTGAAGTTCTAAGATGAATTTACTCTACAAGTAAACTTCTTGGGTGACTTCTCTGTACTACGTGCTGTGTGAGGCATGGTCCTTGGGAATGAAGATATCCAAATTCCGGAGATGACATTAGGCTGGGACACGTCTATAATTAGAATAAACGTGTTTGTGGAATAGCTGTTTTATTGCAAAAATGGAAGCCTAGACTTTCTTACCTTCTTTAGGGCTGTTTCGTTAGAGCAGACGTGTGTTCTGAGGAACTGGGCGTATTGTCATCCTGCTGGCATCAGCATCTGTGCCGAAAAATGCAACATCGCAGCCTTTCTCCGCACTGTCCGGTCAAGCAAATCTTGTTTATTTCATGACTTGCATCAGCAGTTGTGAAGGGCACTTGGACTCTTTGTTCATTTTCAGAGACTTCTTTGGGCCTAGTGTGTGTCATAGCTGGAGGATACCTAGATGAACAAGATGACCTTACCTTTAGGCAGTCAAGGCCCAGGAAAAAAGACAGAGGAGACACAAGTGAAGCATTGCAGTTTACGGTGATGATAGGGGTGTGCACGGAATGCCATGAGGGTAGGGTGTTTGAGTTAAAGAAATTCTAGAGTAAAGCATGTTTGAAGGAGGCATTGGGGCACCTGGGTGGTTCAGGCGGTTAAACGTCTGACTTTGGCCCAGGCCACGATCTCATGGTTCATGGGTTTGAGTTCCGGATGGGGCTCTGCGCTGTCAGCGCTTAGGGTTTTCTCTCTCTCCCTCAGTCTCTTGTTCCTCCCTTGCTCGTGCTTTCTCTGTTCTCAAAATAAGTAAATAAACTTTAAAAAATGAAGGAGGCATTGCGTTACCTATTACAGGTTTTATCTTTTTAATGGTCAGTATTGGGATTTCAGTGAGAATTTGAGTAACTGTTTTCCAGTCTGATAGAAATGGGAAATTCTTTACTTTTTTTTAGCCCGTAGATTTTATTATGCACATGTTAATCCAGTGAATGATCTTTACCAGCGTATCCGAGATGGGCTACATAATTTGTGGGACCCAGAGCAAATTTAAAATGCTTGTCCCCTTGTTAAATTTCTTTAAAAGAATTTCCAGATGGTGACAGCAGAGCATTAAGCCCAGTGTGGAGCCCTTCTCAGTGCCGAGTCCTGTGGGAGCACAGGTCACACAGCCGTGGACCTGGCCTTGACTGTCTCCCTTAGAGGTTTCCAGGTCCCGTTAAAAGTACCGCTTACCGTTTTAGTGCCGTAGATCAGGACTGTTGGAATCCTTGGGTGTGCTTGTGGTGAGTCCTGCTTCCTGGGGCTTGCGTCTCCAGTCTGGGTTGACAGTGGTGCTTGCCTGGAATACCCTACTGTATCCCCTGTCAATGTTCTAGCATTTCCTGTTTCTAGAAAAACAATGTGATCTCCCCCCACACCCCGCCTTTCATGTTTACTGTGTGCTTGGACTGTTTTTCATTTTTCTAACCCTTCTACTTTCTTTTTCCTTAGTTCTGTCTCTTCTCCATAGAGGGTGCCCTCAGTTATCTCCTCCTCACCCAGAGATAACCGCAGGGTCTGCTTATAATCACTGCTGACATTTACAGAGCGCTGACTTTCGTTGGGAGCCTTGCTCTGTCATCTCCGTGCGCTCCCCTTTGTGTAGCTACTGTCTTGGTCCCCTTTGACAGCTAGGAAAATGTAGGGAGGAGAAGTAATTTGTTGAAAGTCACAGAGCTAGAGGGGAGTGGGGCTGACACTTGAACTTGGGTCTGTCTGGGGCGCCTGGCTGACTCAGTAGGAAAAGTGTGGAACTCTTGATCTTAGGGCTGGGAGTTCAAGCCCCATGTTGGGCTTAGAGGTGACTTAAAAAATATGAAAACAAATTTTATCTGACTCCAGAGCCCATACTTCTTAACCACCATCACTGCTAGAGAATTGGCTCCCTTCTCCAAGCCCCCTCCCTGATTTCTGAGCACTCACGCACACTGGGCATTGTACGGGGCCCTGTGTGTTATGTTTCCTCTGCGGAGGGGGATGCAACCTATCTCTCCTGTGTCTCTTCTCTCATTTCTTTCTCTCTCTAGCTTTTTCAGCCTTTGTCCTCACCATACCGGTCTCCCTTGTTAGGGAGGCTTCCCAAGGCTCGCTGGCATCTGCCTTCACTCCCCCATCACCGCCTGGCTCCTCCGAGGAGGGCAGTCTTCGCGCACCACTCCATCTGCCTCTCCATCTGCCTCCTCTTGCCTCGGCATCAAGGTCCATGGTCCAGGTCTGCCCCCACCATTTGCTCCTGCAAAGACCCGCAGAGGCTGCTTTCCTGCTGTGGAGTCCCGGGCATGTAGAGCTGCAGAGGTCTCGCAGGGCATCCAAGCCAGGCCCCTCTGTTTTCACTTGAAATTGGGGCCCTGAGAGGGAAGCGATTTGTCAGACTATGGTCACCCCGCTAGCTCGTGGCAGAACTGAGGTTAGGACTCAGGTTTCCAGACCTCTGGTTGAGTGCCCATTTTCTGTGACTCATGATGTTAACCAACCTCCCCTCATTTTTTTCTTCACTCTCTTTTTTTCTCAAGGTCTCATTCTGCTCACTGCTGTTATTTCCCCAGCGCGATGCCTGGCACGTAGCAGATACTTAATAAACATCTACTGAATGAATTGATTCTGTCCTCTCTTGGTCCTTTCTTGGTCTACCCCTGCCTCTCTGAACTCCCTCTTTTTCCTTCCCGCTCTAACCGTGGGTCCACCCAGTCATGGTCCCTGCGCCTTGCTGTCCTTACATATCGTCTCTGGATGGACTTTACTATCACATCAAGGTTTAGGATTCCCCAATCTTCAGGTCTAGCTACAAATTCATCTTCCCAAGTATTTTTATGATTCTTGTTTTTAGCACCTTAAAACCACTCTGTGGCAAGAGTACTTAAAACCGTACCTTTCATGGTCTCGCCTCTGAAGTGTCTCTTTCCTGCATGCAACATCACTGTCTTTTTTAAATCTCTGTTTTCACTTCCATTGTCCTAGTCAACATCCTAATTACAATGTATGATTATCTTATCTCGTTTCCCTGCTTTTACTCAGCCTGCTCTTTTCTGACCACTGCAGCCCGAATTCACCTTCCTAAAAATACTGTCTTGTTTGGGTCATTTCCCATCTGTGGAGCCTTGCAGCGACCTCCCGTTGCTTACCCAGTGATGGTGCAAGCCCTGGCCACCTGCGTTTGGTACTACTTACCTCTCCTAGGGGGTCTGTCCCTGCCAGATGGTTTTACTCATGAGCTGCCTGGCATGTCGTGGGACTTCTCACTTGCCCACCTTTGCCACACTTGTCTCCGCTGTGTTTGTGCCTCTTGATATTGCTGTGGAACCTTGATACTCCAGGTGTGGTCTGTGGACCAGTGGCATTGACGTCAGCTGGGAGGTCGTTGGAAATGCAGAGTCTCAGGCCTAATTTAAGACCTACTGACGCAGAATCTGCGTTTTGACAGGATCCCTTAGTTATTTGTATGCACATTAAACATTGAGAGGCACTGTCTTAGAACAGGGTTGCAGGCATGGCTAAACATTCATAGCATCAGAGGACTTCTTAGATGAGGCTGTGCGCGGGCCCTAGCTCAAGAAATTTGGATCTAATGAGTCTAGGATGGTCCAGAGACCAGTATTGTTTTTTGTTTGTTTGTTTGTTTGTTTTTGTGGGGTTTTTTTTGTCTTTTTTGTTTTAAATGTTTTTCTATTTTGAGAGAGAGCGTGCTGGGAGAGTATGTGTGTGCATGTAAGCAGGGAAGGGGCAGAAAGAGAGAGGGAGAAAGAGAATCCTAAGTAGGCTTCACACCGTCAGCACAGAGCCCTACATGGGACACAACCCTACCCTGAGATTATGACCTGAGCCAAAATCAATAGTTGGATGCTTAACTGACTCAGCCACCCAGGTGCCCCAAGACCAATGTTGTTAAAAAAGATTTTTGCATCATCTGAGTGCTTCAGTCAGTTAAGCATCCAGGTTCAGCTCAGGTCATGAGCTCATGGTTCATGAGTTCAAGCCCTACATTGAGCTCTGTGCTGACAGCCCAGAGCCTGCTTTGGATCCTTAGTTTGCCTCTCTGCCCCTCTCCCACTCATGCTCTCTCAAAAAGAAATAAATATTTTTTCAAAAGATTTTTGTAGGTAATTCTAATTTATAGCCAAGTTTGAGATCAGTTCCCTTAGAAGAATTCTCTCATTCACCCAGTGGGAGGTTGCCATCAGACACGTTATCTCCTACACTGTGCTCTAAGCTCCTTGAGAGCAGGGACGCTATCTGATTTGCTGATTGCTGTAATTTCAGGGCATGAGCAAAGCGTAGGATGGGTGGGTACTCAGATGTTTGTTGACTCAATTAATGGACATGTGCCAAATGATGGGTTTATAAGGGTAGTTGTTGCAATATTATTTCTAATAGCAGTAGATAAGAAAGAGCCCAAATATGCATCAGTAGGGAGCTACTTGGAAACTGTGGTAAGTTACAAATGCAGTGTTAGAGGGAAGAAATAAGGCAACCTTAAATACACTGATAGACAACAATGGCAAGATATTTTAAGTAAAAGAAAAGAAAGGTTACATCGAACTCTATAGCCTGCTGTCGTGTGTGTGTGTGTGTGTGTGTGTGTGTGTACGAATGTAGGTGTGAATGTGTACACCAGCCTTGCAAGGATGCAATATCACTTCTCTGACCCTTTGAGAGTGTAGTCTTCCTCCCGTGGAGGCTATTTGACCAAACTAGAAAGACTCCTCCTACTCTCTTCCTAATTTGGTTCACAGTAGTTGATACCGATTAAAAAGGAAGAATTTGACTAACCCCTGACTAATGCTGATCCGATTTCAGACAAACACAAAAAATCAGACTGTCACTTGTAGTTCTGTTGAGTAGACGTGTATGTTGTCACTGCTTGAAAACTGAACCATAACTACTCAAAACCTAAAAGGGTACGGTTCTAAGCCTTTAACTGAAGGGATAAAAGAGATAACGCTCTTCTGGTAGTTTTTTTATCTGTTCTGATCGAATACAGGTGAATAGTAGCTCAGAGTGATCTTTGCCCTTTTCTCCTGATGGCCAGTCAATTTTTTGAACTATCTTTTTTTCCTGGGTTAAGAAAGTCTTTTCTTTCCTGGTCCGGGTCAACCGTTGTTTCACTGGCTGTCCCGACTTTCTGGACCCCCATTTCACACTCTTGCCTCTGTCCTTCCTGCCAAAAGGGCTCCCTGGCCATTGCCTGTCTTGGTGAAAGAGGAGGGGGTGTTTTCAGTCCAGTGACGGGAGCTCTCTTCCTTCCCAGTGTCCCTGAGCACAGTCTTTATCCTGGTGAATGGTTACCTGCTTCATTGTAGCTTCCGAGAGAGAGGGGTGGCCGACTTTGAGACAAGTATGAACGGAAAAAGCGGTACTTGGACATGGTTCTGTTAGTGATGAGACCGACATCTCTTTCTTAGGTGGTGCAGTTGAGTTGACTTGATTCTCTTGGTGTGACCAATACTCCTGGGGAGGCATGGCTCATTAGTTTAGGTGTCTGTGAAATTTTGAGTAACTTAGAAAGTATTTTATACAGTATGATAGACTACACTGTGTAGACTTTTAGAAAGAACGAAATCCAAATTTGGGGCTAACATGCATATCTACAGATTCCGAAGTCTGTGTCACATGCCACGGTTTGAGCAATGGTCGCATCTGCACTTTCAGCTGACTCTGAAGAACAGGGTAGCCACTGCTTTTGTTGTTGTTGTTGTTTGTTTTGTTTTTCTTAAATCATTCTTATTCTCTTGGACCTTACTGTGTCCAGTGCTAAGTGTGAGTGGAAAAAGTCACGTTTATTAAAGATGTGTTAGGGCATTTCAAGATTATAAATTGTGGAAGTAAGGTTTACGTTTTACAAATACCAGCTTTGGTATCATATACATAAATATCTTTTCAAGTGTTGACCTTGGTGTGTTTGCTGTTTAATTTAAAACAAACGAAACCACAATACTGTCCATTTTAAACTTTCTTTGTGGTTAAATTATGATAAGGCTGATGGAAAAGTCTTGCTGTTGATTTATGTACGAATCAAGAAAATGTCTATCTATAGGCTTATGATTTTGCAGTCAATGGATAAAAAGTTCTGTTAATCATGAGAAACAGTAACGAGTAGTTGAATGAATAAAGTTTACTTGCTACCTTTGCTTCCAAAGCAAGGAGGTACGCTCTGTAAAGAAATCTAGAATTTAGAGTAATGTAGGTTCAAAGCAGGTGCAGCTTAATAGAAAGAATGGAGCCTTTGGAGTTAGTCAAGGGAATCCTAATACAGTCACTTACTGCGAGCATGCTACTTACCTGCCCTGAACTTCTGTTTTCCTATCAATAAAATGAGAATAATAATACTACCAACCACATAAGTTTGTTCTGTTACCTTAATGAGATTCTGCATTGTAGGTCTCCAAAGCTGTTCTCATAGCTGATTTTCATAACTCAATGAGCAACATGTTTTAGATGACTACAAAGACTATTCTTTGCTTATTATTATTATTTTTAATTTTTTTAATGTTTATTTTTGAGAGAGATAGAGAGACAGAGACAGACAGAGACAGAGCGTGAGCAGGGGAGGGGCAGAGAGAGAGGGAGACAGAATCCAAAGCAGGCTCCAGGCCCTGAGCTGTCAGCACAGAGCCTGACACAGGGCTCAAACTCAAACTGTGAGATCATGACCTGAGCCGAAGTCCTACGCCTAACCAACTGAGCCACCCAGGTGCACCTACTTATTGTTGATAGATACTGATGCATTTTATGGTGTGAATATTCAGAAAGTAAAAGATGGAAGAAAGGAAAAATGCTTTCTATTACAGCAAGGTTGTACTGATCAAGGATTTTCACAAAACAACAGGAAAAAGGAAGAGAAAATAGACCCAGTTCTTCAGAAGAGTACGTAAATTGTGGTAAAGCAAATCTCGAGTCCTTGTTAGGATTATTTTCTATAAAGTATGACTGCAAGGCCAAATTGTAGAGACCTTTAACAAATAAATAGCGCACAATAAGTATTCACAATTATGTTATATTTACATTACCATTGATCTGATTATTACCATGATCTGATTATGGTAGACATTTTCATTTCCTCTTTTTATTTGATTTTTATATTGTTCGACTAAGTGAATTACTCTTGGCTCATTCAACACAACGCTGAAAAGCAAAAGAGGAATCTTTTTGATATGTGAGCTATACACCGAGAAGAAAGGTTTATCTCATCTGGTAAGAAAACGGAATTCCCTCCCAGAGGAAATAGATTCGAGGAACCAGACTTAATCAGGAAGTTCATATTCAATTCACTTATTCATCAAATATTTATCTAGCGCCTGGCACCATTCTAGGTGCTCGTAGCCAAATCCCCTTGGGACAGACTAATGCATTTCAGGGCTTTTCAGGTGCCTGTTTCTCTTCCCATACCCCAAGATTAAAGGATAAAGGTTTAAAATTAAAATTATTGCTGTTATCTTAGAGCTTCTTGCCAGTGTGTAGGAAAGCTGTTGATTTTGTAATTTTATCTTGCATCTGGCCACCGTACTGAATTCGTAACACATTTCAAATCATTTTTCAGTTCATTGTCTACTTAGAAAAAAAGGGATTAATATATTTTGCAATTCAATGCGTCCTTTCAAAAAAGATTTTCCCCCCATCTTATTGCATTGGTCAGGACCAATGGAAATTCTAAGCATGTTGCTATGTGCTGAAGGGAAGGTATCGAGTGTTTTCTCACTAGATAAAATGTTTGCTGTTGGTTTCCTATCAAATTACTAATTTTCTAAAATTCCTAGCTTACTTTTTTTTTAAAAAAATCAAGGGTGGAATTTGGATTTAATAACTTCTTAGCATTTTGGAAATGGTAATTTGATTTTTCTGCATGAATTAATATAATTAATTGATTCTTAATACTGAACCATATTTACATTTATACTTAGGGTAAATTTTACTTCGTTTGTAAAATTTGGTTTGGGTTCAGTTTGCTAATGTTTTCTTTTTCTTTTTAAGTTTATTTATTTTGAGAGAGAGACAGTGAGCCTGAGCAGGGACCAGGCAGAGAGAGAGGGAGAGAAAGAATCCCAAGCAGCTCTGATGGTATCAGCACAGAGCCCAACGTGGGGCTCGATTCCACAAACCATGAGTTCATGACCTGACCCAAAACCAAGAGTCAGATGCTTAACCGACTGAGCCATTTAGGCAACCAAGTTTCCTGTTTTATATACCTCTTAAGACTTACTATTTTCTGTTTATTCTGTCCTTTTTTCCCCTCCCTTTTCTTCATTTCTTGACATTGGTTGGATTGACCAACATATGGTTTGTTCAATTTTATTTTCCTCCAAGTTCTATTTCCTTTTTCTCTTTGACCAGTGTTTGTATTTTTCTACCATAGGCAAGATTAATTGGTAACTGTAATTTTCTTCAGAACAAGGAAAGACTTGGGGCTTACTTTTACTTCCCCTTCACGGTTTTATTGAAATTATCCTGAATTTGAGTTTCTGATTGTGATAGATCTTTTTTTTAAATTAATGCCTCTTCTATTTTATTAATTCATTTCTTAATTGCTTCAAACCTTACGATAACATCAGCTTTCCATTAAAAACTAATGTCTTCTTTCTTGAGCCAGGCTTTATTCTGATTTATTTTTCAGTGTGCTGCATTGTGTCCGTGAGTAACTGAGGTTAAAAAAGAAACCCTGGATGATACACATTATATGACAACACCTGAGTAATACACATTATTCTTTTCTGAGTGGTAATTTGGCTGAGTTTTTCCCCTTCAGACATAAATAGAAGTTGCTCCATTGCCTTCTTTTTTACTTTAAAAACATTTAAGGAGGTGAAGGCATTTTTGAAAATCACTTCTATGGTGTTCTTCCTTTTTTTTTTTTTAATGTTTAAAAACGTTTTTTTTTTTTTTTTTTTGAGAGACAGAGAGGGCGCGAGCAGGAGAGAGTCAGAGAGAGAGAAGGAGATACAGAATCCAAAGCAGGCTCCAGGCTCTGTCTGCACAGAGCCTGACACGGGGCTCGAACCCACGAACTGTGAGATCATGACTTGAACCGAAGCCAGACGCTTAACCGACTGAGGAACCCAGGTTCCCCAATGTAATTTCTATAAAATAACTGTTTGAAGTTTGTGATTCAGTGGATTTGACAATTGTATGCACCTGTGAAGCCACTGTCACAATTAAGATACAGAACATCATCTACACAGATTTTCTTCTGCCCCTTTATAGTCCATCCCTTCCTCCAGTCTTGGCCCCAGGACGACTGATCTGCTTTCTGTCACTATGTTAGTTTGCATTTTCTAGGATTTTGTGTATTTGGAAACATAAAATATATGCTCTTCTGTGTCTGGCTTCTTTTACTCAACATGATCATCGTATTGTTGTATGTGTAGCTTGTTCTTATTACTGGTCTAATCCATCGAATGAATGTACTGCAACTCATTCATTCATTCACTAATGGACATGTAGGTTGTTTCAAGTTTGGGGCTATTAAAAATTAAGCTGCTACACTTGGAAAAGAAGAGCAGACTAACCCTGAAGCAAGCAGAGGGAGGAAATGACAAAGATTAGAGTAGAAATCAGTGGAATGGCTAGAGGGTAGAAAAAACAAGAAAGCTAATGGAACCAAAATATTGGTTATTTGAAAAAAAAATCAACCAAATTTTGAGACCTTTAGCAGAACTGACCAAGAAAAAGAGAAGATTTAAGTTACTAAAATAAGAAATTAAAGAGTAGTCTTTACTGCTGAACTAACAGAAGTAAAGAAAAGGATTATCAAGTAATATTGTGAATAATTCTGTGCTAGTAGATTATATAATCAGATGGAGTGGACAAATTTTTAGACACAAATAAAGGGGTGCCTGGCTAGCATAGTCTGTTAAGCGTCTGACTCTTGATTTCGGCTCAGGTCATGACTTCATGGTTTGTGAGTTCGAGCCCCAAGGTGGGCTCTGTGCTGCAAGTGAGGAGCCTTTTTTGCTCCCTCTCTCTCTGCCTCTTTCTCTCTTTCCCTGCCCCTCCCTCCTTGTACGCTCTCTCTCTCTCAAAATAAGTAAGTAAAACAAAATAAAACCACTAAAAAAATACCCATCACCTCCAAGTTTTCTCCCACCCTCTTTGTATTATTATTACTATTATTACTATTTATGATAAGAACACTTAACATAAGATCTACCCTCTTAGCAAAAAAATTTTAAGTAGGCTTTACGCCCAGCATGGAGCCCAGTTTGGGGCTTGAACTCATGACCCTGAGATCAAGACCTGAGGTGAGATCAAGAGTTGGGCGCTTAACTAACTGAGCCACCCTGGCGCCCTGCTCTTAGCAAAATTTTGAGTATACTATGCAGTATTGTTAACTGTAGGCAGTTAAGCTGTACTTTAGATCTCTAGAATTTACTCACCTTGCCTAATTGTAACTTTGTGCCCTTTGACTAATACCTCCCTATTCCCCCCTCCCCCGTCCCCTGGTGATCACCATTCCACTCTTTCTTTCTGTGAGAGGGACGGTTTTAGATCTCTCATATAAGTGGGATCATGTAATATTGGTCCTTCACTTAGGATAATGACCTCCAGGTTTATTCATGTCATTGCAAATGGCAGGATTTCTGTTTTAAAGGCTGAGTAATATTCCTCTGTGTGTGTGTGTGTGTGTGTGTACATTATATATTCTTATTGAGCTCTTGATATATTCTGGATACAAGTCTTTGTCAGATACATGTATTATATTTTCGTCTGCTCTGCAGCTTGTATTTCTACCTTAAATTTATGTGTGTATACGTGTGTGTGTTTGTGTGAGAGAGAGAGCAAGAGAGAGATTGAAATCGAGATGTTTCTTGTGTGTAGGCAATGCATCCAAGCGGCAGAAAATTCAGAAGATACAACATTTTCTGGTGGTAAAGTCCCCCTCATGCCCGTCACCTCCCCAGGGACAATTAATGTTACCAGTTTCTGGAGAAACTTTCTAGAGATCTATGTTATGTTTAAATATGAAAATGCATACACCTAATCTTTTTTTAAAAACTCAAATGGTAGAGGAGCGTGTGTGGCTCAGTCAGTTAAGCGTCTGACTTCAGCTCAGGTCATGATCTCATGGTTTGTGAGTTCGGGCCCCGCATCGGGCTCTCTGCTGTCAGTGCAGAGCCCACTTTGGATCCTCTGTCTCCCTCTCTCTCTGCCCCTCCTCCCTCCTTCTTTCTCCCTCTCTCTCTCTCCCTCTCTCTCAAAAATAAATAAACATTTTTTTTAATTGAAAAAAACCCATAAATGGTAGCTTACTTTAGCAGTGTTTTGTACTTTGCTTTACACTTAGCCGTAGATCTTGGAGACTGTTCCGTACTGGGACGTGAAGTTCTTTCTGCCCCTCTCTTGCTCCTCTTTCAATGATCACAAAGCCTTCAATCGTTTCAATGGGTTTAGGACTTAAAACCCCCAGATGAGAAGTCTGGGCCCATGATTCTTTCTCTTCTTTACCTAATCTTCCACGTGTTTCTAGATTTTTCCTCCCTAAATTTAGAAATTTCACCAGCCTGCTGCTATTTAGAGATGTATTTTTCGTAGGTCTTTCCCCTTGAAGCCCTTTCGATTTTACTGCTTTGCCTATGTCCTTTTCATTCTTCATTCCCCTTTTCAGGTGAAAGGACTATCCGGGTTTTAGTCTTTCCTTTTCGGGGCCTCACTTTTTCTTGGCTCATCCTATCATTTATATTTTCTGTCTGTTGGGAGGATTCCTTGATTTGATGTTCTGAATGATGGATTCATTTTTTATTTTATTCCCTTCCAATATTTCTGCTTCTCTACTTAATCTTGCTTAAATTTAATCTTGCTTCTGTTTTAGTGCTCATCTTTGGACCTGCTCTCAGAATGTGATGTCTAAGATGAGGACGTTGACTTAGGGCAGGAACTGACCTCCTGGGGACTAGAGCGCGTGGAGTTTCTGGTCCGCACGTCGGGACCTGCTGTTGCCTCGTGCGGTGACACTGTTCTTGTGCCACCACTGGGGTGCATTTTGTGTGGTCATACGTGCGTGTCTGTGTGTGTGTGTTTAAACACGTCCATGTGCACACACAAGCGGTCCACAGAGACCCTATGGCCTCTGTCCTGACTGCAGTGATCGGGGTCAGGATGAAATGCGGTAAGGAGAGGATGCAGAAGAGGTGCTGGGAATTACTCTCGGGGGGCTCCCTGTCAGGGGGTGTGGCTGATAGAGGACAACAGGCTACACGGACTGCTCTTAGTTGAGGAAGTGGGAACAGAGTTGCCCTTCAGATGGAGAATTTCACAGCCGATCCCAGAGTATGCGTCCTCTTTTCTTTATTCAAGTTACACTTCATCATCGCCCCTAACCATCTCAGGGCCTGCTCCTGCTACAGGTCCCTGTCACTTGTGAATTGGGTTTTCTTCCCCTGGCCCTGGGCAGCGGATCCCATCTCTTCCTACATCCCCCATTTCCCACCGTGGCTCATTTTGCTTCTGGTTTCTCGACTCTGGCTAAGTTTGATTTTTCTGTAGGTTTGATCGTGTTTGCTGTACCTCTTCCAGAAACTCCCCAAAGCTTTTTTGACTCATGGCATATCTCCCTGTTTTCTGGCTTTTTAAATGGACGTAGAGCCTACGCAGATGGGCTTAACAAACATCCCCAAAACGAAGTAGGTTAAAACACAAATTTATTCTTATCTCTTGAAGCTCTGTGAGTTGCCTGTCCTCAGCTATGTGGTTCCTGGTTGAAGTCTCTCATGTGGTCATCTGAGGGTTCAGCCGGACTGGATGCCTAAGATAACACACTTGTGGCTGGCAGTTGACGACAGTGATGTCTCAATGTGGCTTGGGTTGCTCAAAGAGTGGTGG
Organism: Helogale parvula; assembly: GCA_004023845.1. NCBI lineage: Eukaryota > Metazoa > Chordata > Mammalia > Carnivora > Herpestidae > Helogale > Helogale parvula. The sequence goes on from PJEM01013148.1 coordinate 39,233, forward strand.
GTGGGTTCCTGGAGGACATGTCCCAAGAATGAGCATTCCAAGAGACAGGAAATGCAGCATCGCTCCTGCACTGTACTTTGGGTCAGAGCAAGCATAGGGCCCACGCACATGGAACAGGGTGGGTTGATAGACTCCAGCTCTTGTTGGGGACGCAGCCGAGTCACATTGCAGAATAGCATGTGGGATATGAATTGCCACAGGCACCATGCTGAGGTACAAAGATAACGGACACCAGGTCCATAGTTCCTCACACCTTAGGGTTCAGTGGCAGAAGCAGGTAGATGAATAGACAGTGACAGTGCAGAAGATAAGTCTTATGAAAGGGCTAAGCACAGGAGCCCGGTGACAGCATCGGGAGGGATATCTAACTCATACTGGGCAAGTGCTGGCAGACTGCAGATGGAGAGGTCGGTTGGCAAAGGACACATCTGACCAGGGATCTGAGTCTTTTTCTAATATATATATATAATTTATTTTTGAGAGATAGAGACAGTGTGAGCAGGGGAGGGTCAGAGAAAGAGGGAGACACAGAATCTGAAGCAGGCTCCAGGTTCTGAGCTAGGTGTCAGCACAGAGCCCACGTGGGGCTCGAACCCACGAACTGCGAGATCATGACCTGAGCTGAAGTCGGCCACTCAACCAGCTGAGCCATGCAGGTGCCCCTGGATCTGAGTCTTGAAGCACAAATGGGCACTGGCTAGGTGAACAAGAAGGAAGAAGACATCCCAGGACATGCACGCACCATGTCTCTGTCTGAGCTGTGCACAGAATTTAAAATGTTTCTTACACTGCTTCAGCACAGCCTTTGGCCAACTGCTGCTTGTGTCCTTTGCTTCCTTGGGGGATATTGAGGACTGTGTACTTTCCCCGGGCTTGAATTTCCATAGTGAGATGAAATTCACTGGATATCAACATTACCATCTGCCGCTGGTCACAACTGACAGAGGAAAAGCACTTGGGACATTGAAGACAAATGGATGTGGGTGGTGTCTCCTGGACTTTTGTCCTTGGCATGAGCATCCGTGACACTTAGGCATGGCTGAAGGTTAAAGAAGGGGACATCGGTTCTGTTGTCAACATTTTCTCTTTAGGCAAGGTAGTTCAGCCTGTCACAGGTTTTATTGAAGTATAGTTGACACACAAATTTACATTAGTTTCAGGAATACAGCGTGGTGATTTAACATTTTATACATTTAACAAGTTTATACATTATGCTGTGCTTACCAGAAATTTAGCTACCATCTGTCACTACACAACACCAATACAATACGTTTCATCCCTGTGACTTACTCATCTCTTAACTGGAAGCTGTATCTCTTATTCCCCTTCACTCATTTTGCCCACCCCCACCCCTCCCCTTTGGTAACCATCAATTTGTTTTCTGTATTTATGGATTTGTTTCTGCTTTTTGTTTGTTTGCTTGTTTTGTTTTTTAGATACCACATGTAAGTGAAATCATATGGTATTTGTCTTTGTCTGACTTGTTTTACTTAGCATAATAGGTCCATCCATGATGCCACAAATGGCAAGATCTCATCCTTTTTATAGCTAAATAATATTATGGTGTGTGTATATATATATATATACACACACATATATATACACACACACACACACACACACATATATATATACACATACCATATCTTCTTTATCCATTCATTCATGGATGGACACTGGGTTGCTTCTATATCTTGTAAATGCTATTGTAAATGATGCTGCAATAAACATGGTGCATATATCATTTTGAATTAGTGTTTTCATATTCATTGAGTAAATACCAAGTAGTGAAATTACTGGATCATGTGTTATTTCTATTTTCAGTTTTTTGAGGAACTTCCACAGTGTTTTCCACAGTGTCAGTTTACATTCTCACCAACAGTGCATGAGTGTTTCCTTATCTCTACGTCCTGCCAGCACTTGTTATTTCTTGTCGTTTTTTTATTTATTTAAGCCATTCTGACAGGTGTGAGATGGTATCTCATTGTGGTTTTAGTCTGCATTTCCCTGATGATGAGTGATGCTGAGCATCTTTTCATATATCTATTGGTCATCTGTATGTCTTCTTTGGAAAAATGTCTGTTTAGGTCCTCTGCCCATTTTTTAATTGGATTATTTGTTTTATCCAGAGGTAAAAATTTTTTAATCAGTTTGATGGGAAAAATATCTAGTTTTTATTTTCATTCTGTTTGCTGTTGTATGGAATAATTATTATTATTGACCATGTTTGCATCATTTGTCCAATTTTGATTCAGTTTTTTAAAATTGATTTTCAAAACCCTTAATATGTTAAAGCAAACAACTTGTGTTCATATATGCTCAAATTCTTTTCCCAGCTTGCTGTTATCTTTTCATATTTACTAATTGTGTGTTTTTGATGCGAAGAAAACAATGTTCATCTCTTAGTCTTTTCCTTTATGGATTCTGCTTTTGGTTTTGAGTTTGGAAAGCCCTTCCCAAGCACAGGATTATATGTACTCTTCATGTAAATCACGAATCGTCAAACTAAGGCTCAGAAGTACAATTTGGACAGCCACCTGTGTTTTTACAGCCCATGAGTTAAAAAAATTTTTAATAACTATAGAGTCATGGGAAGTTGCCAGAGTCGTAGAGGGCGGTCCCAGGTGCCCTTATCTTAGTGATGCCGGGAAATTAACATTAAGATAATCCGCAGAGCTCCTTCACACCCCCCAGTTCTACATGCACTCATCTGTGTGCGGGTGGTGTATGTGTTTAATCCCGTGCACTCTGTCACACGTGTGTAGATCCTTCTAGCCGGGATGCCACAGTCAGGACACAAGACGGTTCCATCACCGCAAGGCCCCCTCCCGCTATCCTCTTGTAGTTGTCCCCCATCCCTCACTCCTGACACCACGAGTCTTAAAAATTGGTTTTACATTTTTAAATAGCTGGGGATTTATGTATTTCATGACTCCTGGAAATTAGTGAAATTCAAAGTTCAGGGTCCAAGTAAAATTTTACTGGAATATAGCCACACTCATTCATTTGCCTCCCGTCTATGGCTGCTTTTGGACTACGACAGCAGACTCGAGATCTTGCAACAGACACTGTATGACCTGCAAAGCCAGAAATATTTACCATCTGGGCGTTCACAAAAAAAGTTTGCTGAACCCAATATAAATTGTCATATATGGGGCGCCTAGGTTGCTCAGTTGGTTGAGGGTCTCTCTTTTTAATTTTTAAGAAAATATTTATTTTTGAGAGAGAGAGAGAGAGAGGGAGAAACCGAGCACAAGCAGGGGAGGGGGAGAGAGAGCAAGGGAGACACAGAATCTAAGCAGTCTCTGGGCTCTAAGCTGTCGGCACAGAGCCCAATGTGGGACTCAAACTCACAGACCTTGAGATCATGACCTGAGCTGGAGGCAGATGTTTAATGGACTAAGCCACCCAGGTGCCCCTTGAGCATCTAACTCTTGATTTTGGCTTAGGTCATGATCCCGAGATTGTGGGATTGAGCCCCA
>PJEM01013149.1:0-13687 GCA_004023845.1 Helogale parvula
AAAAAAAAAAAAAAAAAGAGAGAGAGATCACATTGTGTACCATTATATCACATGTAATTGTCTTAAACTTTAATAAATTAGCATTTTTCGGGTGCCTGGGGGCACCTGCCCAGGTCACGATCTCGCCATTCAGAGTTCAAGCCCCGCGCCAGGCTCTGTGCTGACAGCTCTGTGGAGCTGCTTTGGATCTGTGTCTCCCTCCCTCTGCCCCTCCTCTTTCTCTCTCAAAAACAAACATGAAGAATATTAACAAAAATTAAAAAAATAATAAATTAGCATTTTAAAAGTGGGGGAGACAAGAAAACGCCTGCCCTCACCTCATGCGCACTACCCTGCAAACCCGCCGGGCCTCCTGCTCGCCCCCACGCCTCACAGAGACCCTCCCACCTGCGGGGCTTGCCCGGCGCCTCCCCTCCCTCCGCACGGGGAGTCCTCTCCACCCACAAGGCCCAGCTCGGAGGCCACTTGCTGCGGGAAACCCCGCTCCTCTGACCGAGGCCCTCTGCTCCCCTCTGGCGCCCCCGCCAGCTGCATCCTGCCTCGCTCTGTGCACCCGGCAGGCCAGCGAGCCGCCGGAGGGGGGCTGCTCCGCCAGTTATGGGGCACAGGTGAATTCAGGCCCCCCCTGCCCGTCTGTGTGCAGGAGTCACACAGGAGGGAAAACCGAAAAGTTAGCATCTTTGAAGAAAAGCATTTCCAAGGCCGTTTCCGTACATGCTGGGGCAGGCTGGAGGGGGGCGGGGAGTCCCCCCCATTTGCTCCAGCTCTGCTCTTTCCTCAGCGCCTCGAATGCCGGGGCGCGCCGGGTCAGCACCTGCTGCGGTGAGCTGAGCGACTCGGGTCCAGGTGCCGCTGAGCAGCAGTTCACCTTGGGGGCAAATTACATAACCCGTGCCTCATTTGTCTCACTGGTAAGATGGGGACAGGAAGAGTTACTGCCTCCTAGGCTGTTATGAGGATTGAACGAATTTATGTAGGAGCAGCAGGGGTGCCGGGCACACAGACGGCACCGGAGCGACGTCAGCCATTCCCCCTGCTGATCCGGTGACAACCTTCATTCACGCAGGAGGCCTTGCCCCACCACCCCTGATGCCATCATCCTGCCTCCGCAGGAACACTCCCAGCGACAGGGGGCTCCGAGGCTGCTGAGGTAGCGTATTCTAGAAAGTTCTTATTAAGGTCTTCCCCAGGAGTCGACATTTGCTGCAAGTTCTATCCTGATCTTGACCCTGGCCCATAATGTGGGCCCCAAAGAGTCTAATCCCTTCTTCCCTCCGGGATTAGGATGGTTCTCCTTGGTTTCCTTCCCCTAAGCCACATCATCCCAGGTCTGTGGGCATCCCAGAGGCCCCGGCTCTAAAACCTCCCACCTTCCTGTGTCCGCCCAGAAGCCCGGCAGCCGCAGGAGAGCACGGCACGCAGGGCTGGTGCAGGCCTCTACGCGGGACGGCACCCGTTTGTTCAAAAGCCCCGGATTTTTAAACTGGTCTGAGCAACCACATGGCCGCCCCATCCGTGCGTCAATGCGCACAGCCGGGCAGCGCCAAGGCCTCTTCACAAACTGATCCAGAGCAAGGCCTTCTGTCCCACTCTGTGCCACGGGGCCGGACCCCCTAGGGGTCTGTGCGTTGGCCTTGAAGGGCGGGACAGAGATGCGGGTAGCTCCGAGAGGGGGAGGACGGAGGATGCGCTTGGCTTCAAGGTCGTACACTTTCTGGATTAACTCATTTCCCACGATCTACGCGGACGGGATGGAATCAGAGTAGGTTGGGTCTCGGGAGCCAACGGAAGCAGGTTTCCCGAGTCCCACCGACGGCTGGGGATCCTGATCTCCTTCGGGACGGAAGCGAACGCGCTCACGCATCACACAGATGCAGGACGGCGCGCGGGCCCCTGCGACGCCGTGCCGCGCCGCGCTCCGCTCGGGGATGAGCTGAGCAGAGCGGGGACCGCGCCTCACGCTCGCGTCTCGCTCTGGAGCAGCACGTGCTTCCCTCGTGCCCCGGTGCTCCTCCCGCCCGTGTTTCACAGGTGAGAAGAATAAGAACCCGCGGGATTACGTGGCAAGTTACCCCATGTGGGACGGGGTGGGGGAGGGGTCCAGGACAGAGGTGCTCGTTTGACTCTCGGTCCAACACGATTCACCCAAGCCGTACTTCCCTAGCGCTGGCTGACTGTGGTCCACGGCAGGGGTCACGCTGGCCTGTCTGGATGGCGGGAGATTCAGGGTTCCAAGGAGCCACGGTGTGGACTACTCGTACCGACTGCATTATCTAAGTGTTCGTTTCTGTTGCTGCCTTTCTATTCTGAGAGAGACGCCTTACCAGCTGGTACCCGTGCCCTACGCACTGCTCCCCGAGAAGCTCCCGAAGGCCTCAGGAGTCCGCTCCCCTCGGAACACAGAGCCCTGGCTGGGAAAAGGTACGCCCCCGAGTTAAGGTCATGAGGGCCGACCGGCCCGGGACTTTTACGTCGAAGGGGCGCTTACCTCGGCTGGACACCTGGTTTCTGCTGAACGCGGCAGGTGGCTGGTGTCGGTAGGCATGTATCCCCAACTCCTGTGCGTGGCTCACAGTTCCCAGTAAAGACTCGGGGTCCCCGGGTCCGCCAGTACTCAAGAGCAGGGGGCTGTCACGGCAACCTCTGGTCGCGGTACTTGGGCTGGTCCTGTCCGGAAAGCCATCCTTGGCCGCCTCACAGGGGCCCTCCTCCTCCATGCTCTCCGAGTGCGTAAGCGCCGGCTGGTGCGCGTACGCGTGGGCCGGGCTGGGGGGGGAGGCCTGGGCCATGCGCTCTGGGGCCCTGGCTGGGAGAAGGTGCTGGGGGCTGCTGTGGTGGTGGTGGTACGAATCAGCATTCTGGCCCGGCACAGCCTGGCGCTCGGCTGTACTCTGTCCCCCGAGGCCGGGAGCCAGACTCCCAGCGTCCCCCTGGCTCATGTGCCTGAACAGCTCCTGGAACTCCTGCTGCTGCTGCTGCTGCTGCTGCCGCTGCTGCCTTCTGACGAGCTGCGAGAACTCCGCCGGGGGCAGCCGCATGTCCGAGTGGCCGGTGAGCGAGTGCCGGGGGGAGAGTAGTCCCTGCAGGATGTGGGGCACCTGCTGGTGTCGCGGATAGTCTGGCGGCGTGGGGGACAGCAGCGCCTGCTGCAGCGCCGATGCGGCATAGTGCGGTGGCTGCTGATGCGCACTGGGAGGGAAGGCGGGCAACGGGTCAAGCGGAGGGACTTTTAGGGCTTGGGCTGGAGGGAACCCCACTGCTGTCGAAGGGCCGCCGCTGCTGGGGGACCCCCGGTCCGGAAACAGATGGGGGTGTAAATGCGCCTGGTCGTAGTTAGCAGGGGAGAACCGATTCACGTTCAAGCTGCAGACACAAAAGGGAGTGAGAACCAGGCATCCAGGTCACGAGTGCGCGACTCGCCCCGGGGACAGCTACCACTCCTCCTCGCAGGGGCCCGGGCACAGAGAGCTGGGGCGTGGCGGGCGGCCAGCACCGCCCTGCGCATTCCCTTCCCCAGGACCTGCGGCGACCTGGGGCGCTGTGTGTGGAACAGGTCCAGTTCCGGCTTGCAGACAGCAGCCTGGCCTATTTGTACGGCATTATCGGAGCGACTAAGCGGCACCGATCTCTTAGAGTAAGAGAGACAGGGAGGGAAAGACGCCTAAGAAAACAGACAGGGGCAACTGGCATCCTAAGAAATTCCTCTAACAGGGCCATTCTTTCCTTGGCAGACAAACAGGAAGGCGGTTTTCCTCCTCTGTCAGTAAACAGGCTTCGGGCTCAACATCCCCCACCCCCCCGCCCTGACGTCGGGAAAGGGGAGACGGGCACAGCGCAGGGCACAGCACAGCCTCTCGCCCCGCTAAGGCGCTTCCCCCCACCCGGGCCCCCCGCCAGCCGGCTGGGGACTCCCGGCAGCCTCACCTGTGGGCCTCCGCGCTGTCGGCGCTCAGCTGCTTGGACAAGGGGCGGTGCCCGTAGCTGAGGGCGGCCATCAGGCTGGCGCGGTGCTGCATCTGGACCTGACCGGCACCGGGGCTGATGGGCACGCCCCGCCCGGCGGAGCCCGCGGCCGCCCCCACCATGCTGCCAAGCACGTCCACGGGCTCCTGCACTTGGATGGCCACCGGCTGCGGCTGGGCGGGCTGCGGGAGGCCCAGGCAGGCGAGGGCCACGCCGGGAGGCGGGGAGCAGCTCTCAGGCTGCGGCTGGTACACCGCCCCGCGGGCCGGCAAGCCCGGAAACTGGGAGGGCGACGCGGCGCCTGGAGAGAGAGGAACCTGAGTCTCCGACACCGGGCCGCCAGGCCGGCACTCGGCCAGCTCCCGTGTGTGGAAGCCTCGAGAACTGGTTAAAGCCCGTATTCCCAGGGGCTGCCCCCAGACTGTGTTTTCAAATAAGGTATCTCAGAGCTGGTCCCAGACTAGTCTTTGAGTGGCTCTGATCTAGGGCCCAGCGAGCTTGCTCAAGTGCACGGGGTGACCGAACAGGCCTGGGAGGGGACCTGAGACTCTGCTTCTCCTGCTGGTATTGCTGGTGGGGGACCCGCATCGAGTCAGCGGGGCCCAGAGGCCAATTCAGACTCTGCAGGAATCGACACCGTGAGGCGTGACTGAAGAGACCACCAGTTAGGGCGACACTAAGTCCTCAGGTCACTGGTCCCCGAAGACCCGTACAGATCAGGGCCCTCTCCTTACTCCCTCCTCCCACACCCGGCAGGGCAGGACGCCACGGGTACCCCGGAGAGCCGCATGGAAGCATGACAGCAGGGAAGGTTCTGGTAGCAGCTTTTGATTTCGTAGGGTTGGAAGGGGTTTTATCAAAAATACTAGTAATAGCCTACGGAACCATCTTGTGCCAGAGACTTCTAAGTGCTTTCCAGATATCTATATGATCCCTGTTGTGTATTTGAAAAGGCTCAGGCCTGCCCAAGTCCCCACCCGGAGCTGCACAGCTCAGGAGCTGCAGGGGCCGGCATTCGAACCCAGGCGGGCTGGCTCCAGAGCCCGTCCCCGCAGTCCTCCTGTGCTCACCGCGAGGACCGACCTCCCCCAGAGGCTCGTCCCGGCTCGCTCTGACCCCCACACTCACCGTGAGGCTGGACCATGGCACCGCTCATGGGGGGAGGGCTGTTACTGGGTGGCCTGAAGAGATGGTTGTTGGGGTGGCTGGGGGGCGGGCTGGAGGGCTGGATCCGCAGCCTAAAACAACACCACCACCAGGTAAATAAGTGACTTTCCTGAGCTGACGGTACAGCCCTTGACGCTACTTTCAGTCACAGGAAACACACGAGAAGAAACTTTTTTTTTTTTTTTTTTACTTTTGATAAGACTCAGGGCTGGAAAAATACCCACAAGCCACCCACCGCAGTGTCCCAGACTTCCAGACGCCGGAGGCGGAGGGCGCGGCGGGCCCCCGGCCTGGCCCGTCCCACCGCTGGGCTGCTCTGCCTGCAGGGACGGCACCACGCAGGGGCCAGGGCCGCACAAAGCCAGGGTTTAGGGGAGGCGGCCGACGCTGAGGTCGGTCTCTGCACTCACATAGGCTCTTCCAAGATGACGCTAAAGCCAGTCCCTCCCTCCCGCACGAGCTGGGCCAAGGACGGCAAGCCGCAGCGATTCCTTACCTTTGGAGCTGGTGCGTGAGGAGGGCTGGCTGGTTTTCACACGCAGCCTGGAGAGGCGGAGAGGGCTGAGGAGGACAGATGGAGTCCTGAACGCAGGGGGGAGGGGGAGAAGAACTGTGAGCTGAGGACGAACCAGAGCGATTCCCGGGAAGGGGAGAAACAGCAACGACCACCCGCGACTCGGTTTCCGCTCCTGCGGCTCATCAGAGTCTGATTCCCGTTCCTCACACACGTCAGCCGTCACCGTGAGTCCGCTCTGCCCCGCGTGATCGCCTCCCCGCCTCCCGGGCCGACCGGCCAGCGGGCACACCCCAGGCCCGCGGGGGGCGCGGGGCCCACCTGGAGGTGCTGCTGGAGGGTCTGGTGGTGCTGCTCCTGCTGGTAGAGCACGTGCTGCTGCTGGGTCTTCTCCAGGGCCCGCTCGTCGACCTGCCCCCCGTACAGCTTCTGCAGCTGCTCACACTCCTGGAGGGCAAAGCAGGCGTACAGACGGGTGCGGCCAGGCCCACCCCGTGCAGCGATGTCCGCAGAGGCCGCCCTGCCCCTGGGCCCCGACAGAGGAGCGGCGTCCTCAGAGCAGCTCACCCACGTATGCGCGCCACGTACTGAATACATTCACGTTCTGCGCTGGGTGAGCCGACGGAAGGCCCAGCGGGGCCCGGGTGCGAGAGAGCGCGCCCGGGGTGCGATCTGTGCACAGAGCCCGCGTCGCCTGAAGCCTGGCCGTCAGGGAGGCAGGAAGCGCGCCGGCCCTTCGCAGAGGCCCAGGGGCACACTGCCCTCCTCCGGGAGCACCCTCCCTCCCCGCTGGAGAGTGTGCCCGGGCGGTAACAGCGCCAAGCAGGCTCCAGCGACACCCGGCGCCCACAGGTCAGGAGCAGAACACCGGGCTTGCTTAGCCTGGGGCCTCCCACCAGAGCACGAGCCCAGAAGGCCCGGCGACAGGAGAGGAACCCAGGCCCTTCACAGGGGAGCCAGTCTGATCCTGGGGAAGCAGTAGCACGTATCACGGAGTAAGGAAAGAGTGTTAAGAAGCGACACGGATGCGAAGCTCGAACCTCGACGCGAACAGGGCGGAGACTGGCCCGCCGCTCCTGCCCTGCGCTCCCCACGCGTCCCCAGGGCGCCCGCGTCCCCGTTACCTGCTGCAGCTGCTTGATGCTGCTGCTGTTGGCCAGCTTCTCCAGGTGAGCTTTGAAGGCCTGGATGCTCGCGGCCCCGTCCGAGAACCGGCGCACGGGGGAGAAGCGCTCCGTGGGGAGGTGCAGGGTGTTGGGGTCCTTGTAGGGGGAGCTGCACACACGGAAGAGGCGGTCAGGAGCGGGACTCGGGGGCCGGGGCCGCATCGCCCAGGGACTGCTGCTCTGGAAGACGCGCAGAGACGGCTGGCGGCGCGTGGAGCCCCGCGGACCCCGCCGCTGACGGGCCGTCTCCAGGGCCGGCCGGCCCCTCGCCTGCGCCCTCGCGCCAGGCCAGCTGCGCATCCTCCATCCCACTCACCTTGAGCTGGCTTCGTTTCCAGGCCGCTGAGGTCCTGGACTCAAACGTGCCCAGTTCTTACAAATACACTAGGTCAAAGAGCCTCCTGGAGCCCTCGGGCCAAGCTGTGCGGGGACTCCTGCCTTCAGACTCAGGGCCGCCCAGCGCCTTGGGAAACCTGAAATTCGCTGTCCGGCCCAGTACTCTCTGCGTGGCCAGATTAAACCACAGTCAGCTTTGTGGCAAAGGCCTGGCTTGGAAGTCACAGGTTCTGGGCCAGAAGTGGAGGGTGGAGGTTCAGGCAGAAGGAAAGGGGAGCCTCGGATCCCCAGATGGAGACAGCACGGTCTTAAGGAATGTGGACCTCAAGACCCTGGGCACGCGCCCGGTCAACGCAAATGAGGGAACTTGCCCGCCGTGGAAATTCACTCCCCAGAGCAGCAGCCGCCTCCCCCCACCTCCTATCGGAAGAGGGATCGTGTGGACTGACTCCAACACCTCCCGGCTCAGAGCACAGCCGGCACCTCACGAGAGAGAGGAGCTGCTGACGCGGAAGGCCCGAGGCAGCGGGGGGTCAGCGGCGAACGCCTCTGCCGCCCCATCGGAAGGAGACGTTTATGGGGTCAGGGGAGCAGATAAAAGGCCGGCCAGGCGGCATTCCGGCCGCGGATGGAGACCAGGGTTTGCGTCCGGACAGAGATGGTATCGCTCTGGACCGCGGGCGGGGCGACGCGGGCCCGGCTGGCTGCTCGCCCTGCACCGAAGCAGAGCGAGGCTCCGGCAGCGGGGTGCGCGGACGGGGAGGCCTCGGGGGCGCGGGTCAGCCCTGCCTTCCCTGCGGAGGACTCCGGGGTCGGCTTCCACCCGGGCTCGACATGGAGGGGCGCCAAGGACGTGAGCACGGACACACGCGTGTAACACAGAAGACACGGGACTCTGGCGATCACGACTCAGCACCTCCTATTTCTGTCCCTACCTCGGGGTCGGGAGTCCAAGCGAGCACACAGCACTGTCTTCTCCTAAAATCAGAGTCTTAGGCTTCCGACACTCTCTGATACCGGACCCGTTTCGGCTTCCCTCAGAGCGCGGTGAAGACAGCCGGTCCACGTGAAAGACCCGGCGTCTCCCGCCAGATGGCAATTCCCAGGCCCGGGTGCTCCGTGAGTTTTCCAGAACTCTGGGACTGGCTCGGGTCAGTCCGGCCAGAAGCCCACGGGGCAGCCGCCCAGTTGGGAAGCGCGGACAGCACCTGTCATGCTGCGTCGTCAGCAGCAGCCCGTTCCCGCTCAGGACGGCCTCCTGCCGGGGTGACACCCCCCCCCCCAACGCCTTCCACACGGGAACTCGGTTCCTGCCCTGAAAAAACCCATCCTGTGTTCGTGTTTTTAGTTATACTTAAAAATTTTTTTTAAATTACATACTTTCAGGATTAAAAAGATGGTCATACCCTCTTCTGTCCCCACACTGACTTCACGAGTCACATCCCGGGAGAACAGGCATCTACCATGTTCTTGAATCGTTTCCTCCAGAAAATGAGAGGGACTCAGTATCTGTCTAGGTCACTCATTTTCAGTGTTTTATGACTTTGCCAAGTTTCTCTTTCCCTCTGAAGACGACCGTTGGTGCCCGGTGTTGCCAGGAAGCCCTCCGCACGCGCCGCGTCTGCACAAAGGCCCCGCCGCACCCAGGCGGCCCCTCACCAAACACGCACTCCGGGCCCAAGTCGCCCTCAGCTCGCCTGACCACAGGCAGCCCAAGACCCCGACTGAGGGTGGCCACAGGAAGGCGCGCGGCGGGCAGACTCCCGGCAGGCAGGCAGCGGGGCACAAGCGGGTCACGCTGCCAACGTGGCCTTTCTCACTAAACACGTGCCAACGGGCCCGAGACTATGACAGAGGCGGACTGTGGGCAGGCGGTGATCTTCACGGTTTTCCGCGAAGACCACCCCCCGAGGAGCACGTGCAGTCCCGGCGGGCCACCCGAAGGACGCAGACGAAACTGCAGACCCTGAGAAAGGCTAGAGATCGGTCAGGCCGCGGAGGCGGGAGGACAGACGAGGAGAAACAGAGACAGAGGTTCTGTCAGGTGAGAGTGCAGAGCTCAGAGCTGGTGAGAAATCGCAGGAAACTCACAGTGGGGGTGGGGAGGTGGGGAGAGGCAGCTCTCCAACAGCCCCCCCAACCCAGTGCCCTCACAGCACGGGCCTTGACACAGGCTCCTCGGAACAGGGCCAGGGAGACACTTTTTTTGACAGCCGCCATTCCTGCTAGTCCCTTCCAGACCATTCTTACTGTTACTCCCGATCATCCAGAAGAGCTGATCTGCCTTCTCTCAGAGCGCTCAGAGTGCCGAGAGGCGCTCATCACGTCTGTCTATGTGGAGTCCACCTGCCCTGGCGGACTGTGTGGACGCCTGACCGGGAACTAGCCACAGTAAAAACCCTGCGTCAGGCTCGCTGGCATAAGCCGGGGACAGGATGTGACAACAGCATGTTCATAAATGGCCTTTCCCTGGAACCTGGACTGCTTTTCCACCTTCCCGCGTCCTCCCAACGAGACGGGAATGAAATGGACTCTGGCAGTCGGGGGCGGCTCGGAGAGTGTGGCCCGTGCGCCGGGGGACAGCTCAAGGGGACACAGCCGAGAATGCCAGTCACGGAGGTGTTCACAGAAGTAGCCACCTTCCTAAGCAAGGAACAGGGCCACTGCCCGTGCTCCCAGGCTTCCTTGTGTTCAGTGACGTTTTCTTGGCTTGCGATTTCTTCAAGAGGATGAATCACAAACGTGACAGAGACCTACTGACAGGGCTCAGCCTTCAGATCACATCAAGAACGACTCCCAGGCACAACACTAAGAGAAGGCGGTGTCTGCTCTGCCAGTCACAGAGGGACGCTCCTGCCTCCACGGCCACGCTCGCTGCTCAGTGGTGACGTGGTAAGGAATGCTCCTGCTCTCGGAAGGTGACGGGTCACTAAGGGTCAAGTCTATCGCCACGGCTACAGTTCCTCCCACATGCAGCAGGCCTCAAGTTCAATCTCATCTCTGAGTCAACACCTCGAGTCACGAGACTCAAGGGCAGACCACAAACGTGTACAGGGGAAAGGGACGCAAGAACCGCGTGCTGCCCTGTGGCCGCTCAGTGAAGGAGCCGAGAAGCCGTGAGCTCAGGCTGCTGCTGATGGCCTCGCCGCGGGTCCGTCGCCGCGGGTCCCGAGGAGGGCGCCTGCCGGAGGCGGCTCGCGGCGCTCACGTGGCTCACGTGGCTACTCACCGATGCTGGTCAGGTACCAGGTGGGGCGGCCAGACCCGGGACCGGAAAGGCTGCTGTCCTAGCTGCCGCTGGAGGTCCGGTGGGATCTCAGCTGTAGGGTTGGTCATGGCCAGTGTGTGCCTTTTGGACCTATTTGCCAAGTACCTGCAACAGGCAGGAACACATTTCATAGTAAAAACGACAGCAGGAACGTCCCTCAGCAAGAAGCATCAGAAGTTCATCCAACGCTCTGGGCGTGGAATCGTGCCGGAGCTCAGGAGAGGCTCAGCGACAACCAGATCCCTGGCTGGATGGAAGTGAGACCCGCTCGGCCGGCCGACAAGCCGGCTCACCGCCGCAGTGGCTGGACGGGGCACCCGAGAGCAGCCACCGGGAGAAGAGAGAAAACAGATGGAGCGCACAGAGAAGATCGGTTTTCCTCACTTCGTGCCACTCGAAAGAAGAATCTACTTCCCACTTGTTAATTTTATTCCTCTTCTCCCTCCAAATTTCTGAAATCCAAGTCAGAGGAAATGAGCCCTAAGACTTATTCCTAGAGATGAGCCAAGAGAGATATTCACAAGGGCTCTGTGGAGTCTTTAGACCCCAATGGCCCCCGGGTGTCCTCACTTACAAGTCCTTCCGTCTGGGGCTGAGGACTTCCCCTCCCTCCCGCCCCGTGACTGTAAGTCACTCATCAGAGAAGAAAACTGACATCATCCCGAGGGAATCACATTCTCTAGAGGATGAAGACATAGAACCACATGAAATGTTTAGAATGGTTTTAGGGGGGAAAAAAGATAAGGTGAGAAAAACAAAAGCTTCAAGAGCTGAAGACCTGACAAGCTGCTGACTTTTATTCTAAAAGCTCCATCGGATCCACTGCTTAGTCAACAGCAGACGTAAGCTCTGGGCCCCTCATCAGGCCGACGGCCCCTCTTCCTGGCTGAGCACAGAGACAGCGCTGTCCCTCTCTGCGACATCAGCGCCGAGGGCACCGCACCCTTTAAATGTTGGTCTCAAGAAAAAAGAAGGTAGAGCCGGAGGAAGTAAAATCCAAGACAGAGAAGATAAAGTGAAACGTGACCATCTAATAAAGGTAGCAAGTTTCCTAATGTTTCTTCCAGGACACCAGGAGGGCCCACTTGCAACATCATTTACCCTGTTATCAGCAAACTGCAGAGACGTCAGCATCAAGAGGAAAACAAGGAGGTCACCACAACGCTTCTCCCACTGGCTGAGCCGCAGGAGCCGAGCAGCCTGCCCACGCCCTGCTCTCCGCTTTGCCAACGGGGCAGCTCCGTCCCAGCAGCAGCTCACACGACAGCTGCTGGGGGAGAAGAGAGCGGCGGCCGGCCACGGTCAGGGTCCTGAAAAGTGGCCTTTTCATTCTTAACTACGATGCCCATTTACGCTGAGAACAGTTGACAGACTACGGAGTGATCAGTGGTACGGAGACTTGCCCAGGAGTAAGCCGTTAGCGATCTCAGAGCCATTTCAGAAAGACACCCGGAGTTTCCCCCAGAGCCCACGAAAACCATTTTATTCCAACTTCCCTCATGGGGAAAACATGGGATCTTAAGAACACCTGTATTTCTGGGAAAATACATGCTGGATTCTGTTCCCCCCCCCTCCGAAAATAAGAAAGACCCCTGCCGCAGGGGGGCATGCACGGGCCAGACACGGCTAACGGGGCTGAGGCAGCGTGCACAGCGCGGCACGCCCGATGGTCACTCGTCCTCTGCGGGCGGGCATCTCAACAAGGTTCTGCAGACAGACACGTGCACCTGTCCCTGGCCCGGAGCCCATATTCTCTTTTCATTATCTCTGTAGGAACAAGGGGACGGAAGAAGCGCTCGTTCTCCTGGGAAGGAAGAGTCCGGGCCAGAGGTCCGGGCCAGACTAGCCGGGTCACGGTCATCCCAGACCGCCAAGGCCTTCTCAGTAAACAGTTCTCGGCAGGCAGGAGCAGGCTTTGCGCCTTGTGAATACTATTGGCGTTGCAAGCGTGCAGGCGGGGGGCAAGTAGGGAAGGAGGGAGGAGAGAGCGTTCTCAGGGTTACTGCTGTCACTTAGGGGCTTCCAGTGGCGCTCACAGAAGCGACACTTTCTGGGCAGTCTTCTGTGACTTCCATGTGGGGAGGGCCATGCCATGTGGCTCGAGCAAAGAGACCACACAAGTGTTGGAGCGGCAATGCACCACCTCCCTGGGCAGAGGTGACCTCTCGTCGGGTGCAGGGGGGCCTGCCCAGGGAGCTCTGCGGACAGTGCCGGGGGGTCACATTACCTCTGCACGGCTTCCTGGTCCGGCTCCCCGTCCGAGCTCTCCTCGTCCACAGGGGCAACCGCTGGCGCTGCCTGGGGGGACACGGGAAGGAAAGCTCAGGGCGCGCCCCTGCACCTGCACGGCGGCTCTCCCGCTAGGAACCGGACGTGGGGCGGGCCTCTCTGTTCGTCTTCCTATTCACGAAACCTCCCCAGGACCCCTGGGTATACGGGACGCTCACAGGCCTGCCTAGCGCTCCATTGCTACCTCGCTCGGGTGGTTTTAACTTGGATTTCTTCCACTGAGTCATCATTCGTTCATTCATTCATCCAGCCAAGAGCTGAATGCCTCCAAGTTCCAGGATAAAGTGAGAATTCACAAATACGGCCCCTGCCCTCGCACCTCTGTCCAGCGGAGGACAGAGACGCGTGACCGGGTGATCACAGAACCGTGTGCCCGAGTCCTCGAACGGCCACTGGGGAGGGCGTCTCGGAGGACGTGACACTTCGCCTCGGACCTGAAGGGGACACAGGGCGGCTGCACGTGGGGGGAAAGGGTCACAGCCTCCGAGGTGTCTGGCCTGAGAGAGAAGAGAAGGCCCGCAGGGGTCCGAGGACCTGAAGATACAGCAGAAGCTGTCTACCTGGAATGTTAGGAGCTGACCTGCTGTTTCATGTTAACGTTGTCACTGGCGTCTAGAGGTCTTCAGTGCCAGCAAAGCGGGACGGATTTCTAACAGCACGTCTTAGTATGTTGTATGTAATTGTGCAGCCGTGAGTCAAAGCTCGAAAACAGCCATCACCCATGCAAACACATACGTGTGCCGAGAGGCACCACCGAGCGTGCGTCACCGTGACGCCCTCAGCTACACGAGGACAGGAGGGCCGACCATCCTTCACGCCCCTCGCAGCCTGGCGGCTCACACAAGCACCACACCTCAGGCACCACTGGGGCATAAGAGTCCTACTTCCATTGTTACAAAAGAGCTTTTTTTCTTAAGTGGATGATTGTGATAAAACGGAAGAAACCTTTGGGAATAATTCCAGCGTGTGAATGCTGCTGGTGTG
>PJEM01013149.1:13787-42620 GCA_004023845.1 Helogale parvula
AAGGCGATGGCTAACTGACCTGATACAGGGATGAGGGGAGGGAAGAGCTCACGATAAATCCCACACCTCTGGCTCGTGGAGCCAGTCACGGTCACCCCTGAGGAGAGACGGGTCACACACACCGGCACATTGAACTGAACCCGTGAGGACTCCCGGGATAACCGACTGAGTCTCCACTGGAGGCAGGGGCGACGCGGAGCGGAGAACGCAGAAGAGAAGAGGCTCTGGGCTGAAGAGTCACTTGGGGACGGGAATTGCGCGGAGAGAGAGCGTGAAGCGGGACGGAAACGGGGCCCCGGGCAAAACGCGGGTCTCAGAACAGGGAACCGGAAAAGGGGACGCAGCAGGAAAATGAGACCGTGGTATCACAGAAGCCAAAAGAAGACAGTATTTCAAAGAGACAAGAGACGGCCAGCAGTGACTAATACAGCTGGAAGGTCCAAAAAGATAAAGCTTAGAAATGCCCACCGCATTTGTCAACAAAAGCTTGTCAGTGGCCCTGGCAGAGAGGTACAGTGGACAGAGGAAGCCCTGCGGCCTCCCGCGGAGCCGGTCCCCACGCTCATCACCCCCCTTGTCCCTCCTGGCCCCGAGGGCCCCTGCCCGGCCTCACCGGCGACACTCAGGCTGGCACTCAGCCCCACGCGGCCGCCCACCGCCACTCCGCCACTCCGCCCGGGCCGGCCCTCGCTCTTCCCGGCAGCCCTGGTGCTGGAAGTGTGGCGCACAGGCCCGTGTCTTGTTACCAACCCATGAAAAAGTCAGTGGAGGAGTCAAGGGTAAGCCTTTAGAGACTTTTACAGCAATGTAACAGAGCAATTCGGTCCGACAACCTAGCCTTGTTTAAAAATGTTTATTTCCCTAATAATTCACTTGTTTGTATTTCACAAAGGTATTAATCCCACGGAGTATTAAAGGGGGAGAAAGGTCTCAACAAGCGGGATGTTGAGAGGTGCAGCCCTAAAAACCTCGTAAGGGCTTTGGATACAATTAGCACCCAATCGTGGGGTGGATCAGATGGACGGACGGACAGACTGAGTTCACCTACGACAGGAAAATAACCAGAAATAAACAGAACCAGGGAAGGAAAGGAATCTCTGAAGGTGACTAGTGAGTGTGTGTGTGTGTGTGTGTGTGTGTGTGTGTGTGTGTGTGTCTACATATAAAATAAAAACGACGGGACCGAGAGACACCAGCTGCCTAGGTCAGAGCTCATGGAAGCGAACAACCGGGTGATCCAGGTTGTATCAAGAACGGGAAGCAGCGTCACTCAAGGGGAGAGGGTGGTGACAGGTCTCGCAAGCCTGTGCAAAGGGCCGTTCATCCCAGGGAGACCGTCAGTCATGGCCACCCGCTGGACGGGGAGAAGGCCGTGTCAGTCAGGCCACTGCGACCTGCCGTGGCCTGCGGGGCCCAGGCAGCACCCAACAGGGGGCACCTGCAAGTGGCCCACAGGCTTCAGTGCAGTAATTGTTCGGTTACGTAAAGGAGTTAGCCAAAAATTAGGTCTGGAAAATTCTATGAGCCTGAAGAAAACGGGACTCCACCGAGCACGGTCAGCTTAGAGGAAGAGGAAATTCCGACATTTAGGTTGGTGACCTTGGGTTCCCAGCCCAAGGCCCGCGACCTCTGAGAAAGTCGGGTCGGGCATGTGCTGCTACTCACAGGCGTCATGGTGACGAGAGGGGACGGTCCCCGCGGGCGCTTCAGCAGCTGCTGAGCGTGGAGCTGGATGTCGGCTCCTCCGTCCGACGCCCTCCGGCCGAGGGGGCCCATCCCGTTCAGCAGCTGTAGGGCGGGCGGCTGTAAGAGGGACTGCTCCTGTCGCGAGTACAAGCGGGCGGTCGCGGTGAGAGGGCGGGGGGGGGGGGTCCTTCAGTTCGGACGACTGACCGGTCCTCCCTCTCACACAAGCTGCTGTGCGACAGGAAGCAGCCCCGTCCCTAAGGACACCCTCAAGTCCGGGGCAAGGTCCCTCCGAGGCTCTCAGAGGGAGCTCGACTGTGCGTCTCGGGGGGCAAGCCCTCTCCCACGTCCGGTACCTTGTACTCGAGCGGCCCGGCCGGCTGCAAGCTCTGCACGGGCAGCAGGGTGTGCAGGAAGTTCATGTTCGCGGCCACCTGCAGGAAGGGAGCCTGAGGGCTGACCCCAGGGAAGCCGGGCAGGAGCTTCTGCAGGTCTTCCACGACCTCCGTGCTGGGGGGACACAGGACGGCAGGGAATGTGGGTTAGCGGTCGTGCTCAAGAGTGCCCGTGTGGCCAAACTGATGAAACCACTGGGTTCAGCACAAGGTCCTTTACCTCTTCCCTCCCTCCTCGGTTTGCACCTCTAGGGCCCCACGGCACGGAGAGGCCTGGTGTGTGGCACCTGGCTCTCTGCCGCCGCCGTGTTCGGGACTGGGGCTTGCTACTCACTGACCCCTCGTGTCAAACCCACAGCTCTGAGCCAGGAGGAAACAGTGGCACCAGGCCAGCTGGGGTTTCCAAGCCTGGCGGTGCACAGCAAGTTTCTGGAGGACACAGACGGTCCACTGAAACAATGGCTGCCCGAAGTACAACTGATTCACCAGGGAAAGAATGTAACTACCGCCGTCAGGGCGGACGGCAGAGAGGCAGCCGTGCGGGGCTCTGTGCTCCACCAGCAAGGTTTGCAGCGCGCCTCCCAACGAGATCCTTCCACCGACCCAGGGGCGCGGGCTCCGCCCCCTGCAGCTGCCGGTCTTTGAGGCCAGAATGTTCCCCTATTGCCTGTCTGATCACGGCCGAGAGTGAGAAACGGAAAACAAGCCAGCAGCCGGGCTCAGGAGGCGTTTTTGGAAACCTCTCAGGGGAGAAAGGAATTTATAAGAACACTGGCTTTGCCCCAGTTGAACTCTCAAGAGAGCTCTTGCCAGGACCTCCTCTTCCCAACAGAGTAAAGGAAATATCCAGAAGAGAGGTGAGGCTATTTTTAACGTGAAAGTCTTCAAATGCAGAACAAAACCGGGCGGGCCAGCCTCCGGTCCAGGTCCCCTGGGGAGGGTGCCACACTGAAGGGCCACCCTGGGAAAACGTTGGGAACTGTCCGTAGGTCTGGCCCGGGGCTCCTGCTCGCTTAGTTTTCAACTTCCATGAATTACCCCGTGTCATTAGTCCTCCTTCCTGGCTGGGTCTCACGCGAGAGCATGTAGTAAACAACATCTCTAAAAGTTGTCAAACTCAGATGAGTTGTCAGGGGTACTTCTACGTGACCTACAGCAGAGGACCAGGACCCCCGTGCTCTTCACCGAGGCCCAGTGACTGACTGACGTGCCGGTGGCCATCGGCCCCCCACGCACGAGGGACGGTTCTTCAGTCACGTCAAGGCCAATCCAGCAGGGACGCCGAACCGGGCTGAGCACGTGGACCGGGTCTCCTCCGGGATGTACGACGGGGCAGGGAGAACAGGCCACGGCGGGGACTCAAAGCCAGGCTGCGGGCCGGACACTCACCGTGGGTCGGCCACGCCCACCGTGTGCCGCCTCATGGACAGATAGCGGACCAGCGCCTCAGGGGACGGCTCCTCACCCTCGTCACTGTCCAAGTTCACCGTCCCGTCCGGCTGCGGAGGAAAGAAATACAATAAAATCAGAAATAAAAAGTGATTCAGAACAAATAATTAAAGAATGTTTTAAGTTTATTTATTTTGGAGGCGGAAGAGAAAAAGAGACAAGACAGACAGACAGAAGGTGTGCGTTTGCAGGGAGGGGCAGAGAGAGGGAGAGAGAGGGAATCCCAAGTAGGCTCTACTCGGTCAGTGTGGAGCCCGACGTGGGGCTGTGAGATCATGACCTGAGCCGAAACCAAGAGTCAGATGCTTAACCAACTGAGCCACCCAGGGGCACCCCTCTCCCCCAGTTTTTGGGAAGGGAAGGGGAAGGGAAGGCAACTCTACACAGGAAGCCAGGACGAGCAGGAACAGCAAGGAGAGGAGAGCAGTCTGGGCTGACAACCACCCGAGGTCACCACTTGCCTCCACGATCTGGTTCTCGGGGTTGATGAGCTGCACCTGGGGAACGCTGATGCTCATGGCGGTACCAGCCTGCTCCGCCTGGAAAGGGGCACATGTGTACACACCCTTACCTTCCATGTCAGAGGGAAAGGATGATGGTCTTTCAAAGGATTCCTGATTGCTAACGTCCGCCCGTAGGAGCTACCGCAAGGAAGCATTCTTTAGAGAAAACAGTCTCTCAGTGATTGACTGTTTCTTAAATAAATAAATAAACAAACAAACAAAGGCAGCTCTTGCTGTCCATCCTGAGTGCTGCAGTGCCCTCCCGTCCTCTCTGTCAAAGAAAGGGTCTGACCTCTGCTTGGCGAGGGAGCGATGACAGATGGGAGGGGACGGAGGTCAGGAGACTCATAAGCAATGGCGACCTGTCTCCTCCCCCCCTCGTGTCACTCGGCCTGAATCAGGTCACCGGAGTTACTGCCCACCTGGACGCTGACTGGAGCCTGAAAGCCCACGGCGCGGGGCATGCTGGGAGAGACTCCGACGCGCAGGGTTTTGTGTCTCCTGTGTCGGTCACACAGCAGGCTGTAGATTGCACTGTAGTGGTCGTAGGCGTCCGATCTCAAGGACTGCCGAACAGAAGGGAGAGGAGTAGGAAGGCCTGGTGAGATGGCAGCAGGGACCAAAGCCCTTCCGGCAGTGCAGGGGCAGGCCCAGAGCACCTCTCTGTCGAGGCTCAGTGAGGAGCAGAGGACAGCAAGCGAACGAACAGACGAACGCTCCCAGGGAGGAGGAGAGGCGGGCAGGGCCGGACCGGGGCCCACGGCTGCACGTCACGCGGCCCTCACCCCCTCAGAGGTACCTGTAGGGTCCGCTCTTTGTCCAGGCCCATGTCCTCCATGGCCAGGAGGACGTCCTCATTCAGGCGGTCAGTCTGCCTCTCCTCCTTTAAGTGCTGGCACTCCGCTATTAACTGTAACATTAAAGAAGGCAAGCGGTAAAGCCCCAGTTAGCATGTAAGACAGCGTTCCGTGTGTAATGAACAGGCTCTTCCATGCCCCCAGCTTGGGGCATTTCTGGCCTCAGATAAACCCTAAGCAAGCACGTCCCGGGTACTGGGCCGTGGGCGGACAAGCTCTCCACTCCCCAGAGGTCCTATGGGATGGCCGTACGGGTTAGATGAAGGTACGCTAGAGAAGCCGCCAAACTGAACACACACAGACAGGAGGAAGGAGCTTTCCCCTGGCAGGTGAGCAGCAGAAACGCGGGCTGCAGGGTCTCAACGGCCCAGGAGGGGCTCTGGTTTGGGGACGAGCAGCAGGGACTCGGCTGGTCACAGGTTCCCTCTCGCTGGCATCCCTCGCTCTTTAGTAGCAGACAACAGTTTGTTCCCAGCCCCCTTCTGGGTCCGGCCCAGTTACAGTCTCAGGCAGGACGGACGGCGGGACAGAAGGGGAGCTCTCCGGGGCGAGCGGCACCCAGCTCACCCTGTCGAAGTTGGGGTCGGCCTCCCCCAGCTTCATCCACTTGTGCTTGCAGATCTGCTCCATCGAGAGGCGCTTGCTGGGGTCTAGCACCAGCATGTGGCGGATCAGGTGCTCACACTCTGCAACAGACAAGGAGGGTCCCTCAGCCCCAATGAGGGCGGAGGCGCGGCGGGCAGCCGGCTCCCCGGCCCTGGCCTCCAGGCTCTCCTGCTCCCCGCCTCACTGCTCACCCCACAAGGGCCTGGGCAAAGGCAGGCGGAGGGGAGAGAGGAGGCAGGCGGGTGAACACCTTCGTTAGAAGCCTGACCAGACGATGAGGGCGAGCCCGTGAGCCGCATGCGTTTATATCGCACGCAGCGCTGTTTCACACAACGCACTGAGTGCCTCTCAGGAGCTGCAGCATCTCACAAGGTGCTGGAACCTTCTGCCTGGCCTCCCTCTGGATGCTACCACGTGCACCAGCATTTCCAGCCTTGCGTCCAGAGCACTTGCCCAGCGTCAGAACCCGAGCGCCCCGTGCGTCCGAGGTGCCGGCGGAGAGGCAGGGACGCCCCCTACCGCCCAGGTGGGCTCCGCAGCTGCCTCCCCGTCTCCGCAGTGATCACTCACGTGCAAGGGCGCACCGGGCCCTGACTGCGGGAGCCAGATGGGTACCTTCTCGGACGGCTCCTGCTACATGTTATGTCACAGAAAGTGCAATGGACTCACACCCGAGGAACCTGTATTCTGACTGCAAACCCCCTCCGAGTCCTGTCACCTGGGGACGCCGCGCTCCGGCCGGTGCCCTCACCATGCACCATGCTGCCCGGGGCCACGCGCGCCTGCAGGCAGGACCCAGACCCCTGCACCGCTAATCTGACATCCTTGTCCGAGCCCCCACCATCTCCTGCCAAGACTCCTGCAGCAGCCTAGCCGGTCCTCCCACCTCCACCCCCACCCCCCCGGACAGTTTGGTCTCCAGGAAGAAGCGAGGGGCACATGTCTACAGCGTCAACCTGAGCAGCACGGCCTTGCCTACAACTTTCCAACCTCTTGCCACAACCCAGAGAATGAAGTCCAAAGTCCTGGGCCCAGAGGCCACCATCTCTGCTTCTGGCCTCACCTTCTGCCAGGCGCCCTGCGGCTCACAGAGCCCCGGCGGCGCTGGCCGTCTCTCTGCGCCGTCTCTGCGCTCAGCAGCCGCCCAAGCGGCCTTTGCACTGGCATCTCCCTCGGACCTGCGCACGGCTGGCTCTTTGCCGTTCAGGAGAGGACGTAAATGCCACCTGCTCAGAAATCTCTTCCCGGGACACCCAGTCAGTCTAAAGTGGGCCCCCAGTCCCCTCGGTCCCCCACGCTAATTCCCCCCACACGATGACTTCCTCAGAAGCCGTCTTACTTACTTCTTTATTGCCCAGCTACCCCGACCACAGAGTAACGCCCGGGTCTTTCTTACCCATGTTTCCAGGGTCAAACCTACAACAGCAGAGATGGTTTTTATACCTAATAGGAGCTGAAATCAATAACTACTGAGTATATGAATAAATACTTATGGAAACACTAATCAAATGAGATTGTGTTTGTGAAAATGCTTTTTAAAACTATAAAATTCTAAAAGGGGAGGTGAGGAGGTGGATGAAACAGGGGAAGGGGATTAAAAGGCACAAATTTCCAGTTATAAAATTACTAAGAAGAAGCAATGTGCAGCGATGGGAACAGAGGTAACAATAGTGTAACAAGTTCAGGGACGCTGGTGGGCTCAGTCAGAAGAGCGTGTGACTCTTGATCTTGGGCTCAGGAGTTCGAGCCCCACTGCGAGGTGTGGAGATTACTTAAACAAACAGGGGCGCCTGGGCGGCTCAGACAGTTAAACATCCGGCCTCGGCTCAGGTCATGATCTCACGGTTCGTGGGTTCGAGCCCCTCACTGGGCTCTGTGCTGACAGCTCAGAGCCTGGCATCTGCTTCAGATTCTGTGACTCCTTCTCTCTCTGACCCTCCCCTGCTCGCGCTGTCTCTCTCTCTCTCTCTCTCTCTCTCTCTCTCTCTCTCTCAAGAAATACATAAAAACATTAAAACAAACAAATAAATAAAAACTTTAAAAAAACAGTGTACCAGCTTCATGTGGCCACAGATGGCAGGCAGCTAGATCCCTTGTGGTCGCTGGGAATGCGCACATATGCTGCATCGCTGTGTCGTGCGCCTGAAGCTGCCGTGGTATTGTGAGCCAGTGAGTCTCCAATTACAGAAAAAGAAGCCTCAAAAAGATCTATCCAGTTCTCTGTAAGATGCAGGCTTCAAGCTGTCTGCTTCCGTTCATTACAGGGACCCGAAGGGAAGACTGCCGGTGACGCCAGCAAGCACAGACCAGCGCTAATTCTAACGGACCTTCCGCAGACGAGGCCTGCGCCGACCAACCCTGTTTCCCTGAATCCCCACCACAGCCCTAAATTAGCTTCTATTATTAGCCCCTAAATAAGAGAGGAGGCACGGAGCGTGCCCGGCGCTGAGAGGAACGGCGGAGCCGGGATTGGAGAGACGGCTCCCGACTGCCCTCCCTGTGGGTACGAATTCTGTTTCATCTATTTTTCCGGAGTAAATTCAACTTCGTGACCCCACAGTTTCTGCACCGTTTGGCACACACTGCTCTCAATCACCATCGTAAAAGGAATACAGAGAATAATTAAGACAACTTACTCAATTTTAAATTTATTCTACCCTTTGAAAGAAAATACAGAAAGGAAAGTCCCTGTATCAAATGATTTTACAGCAGGCACCAACTTGTTCTTGCTTGATGATTAAAGTATATTCAAACGCAGTGTAGACCCTAAACCCTGTAAGTAGGAAATAACCTAGGACACAGAGTAAATGCCGTCCGTCGCGTCACCCTTGTATTACACTATGTTCCCAGGGGGGCCAGGTGGTCCCCACACGTGTACTTGTGTGCAGATTATGAGTATCTTTGACACACACCTTTATGATCTGCGATCACCTGGGAGGAAAAAAACGTTCTTAATTTAAAAAGTTACTACAAGGGGGACGTCCGGGTGGCTCAGTCGGTTAAGCCTCCGGCTTCGGCTCAGGTCATGATCTCACGGTCCGTGGGTTCGAGCCCCACCTTGGGCTCTGTGCTGACGGCTCAGAGCCTGGAGCCTGCATCCGACTCTGTGTCTCCCTCTCTCTCTGACCCTCCCCTGCTCGCACTGTCTCTGTCTCTCAAAAACAAATAAAAAACATAAAAACAGTTACTACACGTAAAGGCCCCCCAAGTAGGGGGGGACCTGGGCTGGACTAGAAAGCGGTGAAAGTATTGTCGAGGCCTCTAGATGGCACCCTTCTGTCTTCTTTCAGTCTCCACACACCGCACCGTGTGGTGCATGAAAGGTCAGTCCTCTACCGGGTGACTGAGGCAGAATAGCGTGCAGTTAGAGCCCTGCTTGCTTTAAGACAGGATTTCCACGGTAATTTCCTTAAAAACAAAAGAAATCAACACCATTATAATCAGCCTTTACTTTGAAGACGTAGCTAGCTCAATCCGGGATCCTGAAACCTTCATTCAGCCAGCCTTCATCACTATTTGATTTCAAAAGCCTTAAAAATTCTCCAGAAAAATGAGACCAAGAATTTCTACACAAAAAATCGCATGTACCTTCAGTCTGTCCAAGGAGCCCCCAGTCCTGCCGCAGACCCCCCAAGTCTACGGGCCAAGGTAAGGGTTCCTGGCGGCAGTGAGGGGGCCTAACAGGCCAGAATCGTTATCATGTGCCCTTCAAGATATCCGGCGAGCGAAGGAACAGAAATCTCACCTTCCATGTGCTGCACAGACGGTACAACATGACAAAATGCAGAAAGCCAGATATTATCAGCTCATACTTCCTACACAGCTCGTGAGGTTCAGTTCAAGCGAGATGTGACCACAGCATTCTACAGAAAATATGGACCGAGGGAGACACGGGCGACAGCGCCCCCAAGCCCGCTCCCACCCACCGCGGGGCAGCCGATCGAATGAGGAGGAAGAGCGGGCCTCAGACGACAGGGCGCACGCGTCAACTGTCCCAGCGGCCAAGTGCTCCCGTTAAATGTCAAAAACGGCCCTGTCCCTGGATCCCTCCCTTCGAAGGCACGGGGACCAAAGCCCTTCTGGAGCCGGGGTGTGCCGCCCAGCGAGGGGTCCCTGCAAGTGGCCGTGGGCCCCGGCCCCCCATCTGCCCGTGGAACCACTAGCCAGGGAAGCGGGCTCGGGCCTCGCCCTGCGCTGGCGGGCGGTCGGATGACGGCCGTGTGGGTAGGCCCTAAAACGGGGATTCGGTGTAGACCGCCGGCGCAATCCGTCGGAGAGGACCGGGTCTCCAACACTCTTCTTCTCTTTGAAACTTGGTAATAAAGTTTTCTCTAAGGGGTTGAAAGTACTTGGCCTGGGGGTGGGGGCCTAAAGTAAAGGATAAGGAAGGGGAATTAAAAACCAAGTTCAAATTCACCAAAGAGAGTTTAAACAAGTTTCCCATTTCCAGGCCAGAAGAGATGAAAAACTTAAGAATTTCCAGACTCGAAGTCGGAGAATGTGGCCCCTGAAGGCTGCGGGGCCGATCTACCGTGGAGAAGAGAAGGTGCGTGTGCGGCGGCCAGGGGCCGACAGGGTGTCCTCCAAGTATGGGGCGGGGGGGGGGGGGGCCGGCGGATTTTATGAAGAAAACTAAGTGGATTGACTCCGTGCGGCTCCAGGGCCCGAATCTGAGATAATTAGGAAGTAGCAAGTCTGCTTCGGGACAAATCTTTCTAATTGTGAGACTTGATTCTAGGGTCTTAGGGATCCGAGGAGGGGCTTCTCGGGGGGGCGAGACGGGCCAGCAGGGGGGCAGGGCCACAGGTGCAGCGCGGCTGGTGTTACCCACCGTTTAGATTAGTGTTCTAAGAGCTCGCCTGCAAAGTTCAGTCCAAGAACAACCGGATACGGTCAGGACGGCCTCGCCGGCCCCTCCAGGCCTGGAGACCACGGGGCGGTGAGACGGGAAGGACGTGTGTCCTGTGCGGTCGCGCACTTAGCATCACCAGACACGTCCCCTCAGACGCCGGCATCGGAGAGGCCGTCAGAAGGGCTCCCAGCATGCTGTGAGGTAGACCCGGCGTCCTGTGAGGACCGCGCAGCCACGGCGCCCGCCACACCGACGCAGAGCAGGCCCCCCCGAACGCCGACGAGACCCTGGACTAGCGGCAGCCACGGCTCCTTCAAGCGACCTTCCCCGTCAGATCCCGAGACTCCGCAACAGAACGGGCCTTCTCCACGCTTCCCACCAGGAAGAGCAGACCGACTGAGACGGGGCCGCGTGTGGGGGCAAAAGCCTGGACGGTTTCCAGGGCTTCCCCCTGCAGCTTTAGGGTCCTTTGTCTGACACGAGGTGAGTCACGGGGTCCCTGACTTGGGGGTGTTCTCTGAGAATGACCTGCAGGCGAGGAGACCCCTGCAGGCGGCGGGGCCGCAGAGCCGAGGTTCTGCTGCAGTGAACTGAACGTCTAGCAGCCAAGCCTTCCCCGTAAACCCTGTGGATCTGCCTGCAAGTGTTAATACTGCACCTCTCACATGTTAACAGAGCGCGGGGAGAGAAGAGTAAGAGCCACCACAGGGAGGGAGGGAATGCAAGATTAATAGAGCGATTCCTTCAGAAAGTCTAATCACCAACATTTACTGAGCACTTACAGGCGAGGCAGGGTGCGAAACCCTTCAAGTTATGTAAGCATTTAATTCACAAATGCCTATTACCATCATATCCACTTACAGATAAAGAAATTAAAAATCACAGAAGAAACTTGACCGAACATAGAAGGCAAAGCCAGGATACAAATTCTGGTCAGTCTTCCTCCAAAGCCAGAGGGTGCAACCCTGACAGCACCTAAGATAAACTGATTCTTGATGTTTTACTTAGTAACTAGCACGTCCTTAAAAAAAGCAAAGCAAAGCAACTTTTCTTTTCTGATCATCGAATCGCCACAGGTTCCATCACGACAGAGCCACCTCCGAGCCAAGTCCATAAGAAGTGGGCCTGGTAAAGTCAGGGTCAGAAGGCTACCAGCTACCTGGAAAGCAACGCCGAGGGCAACCGGCAAGTTGAGAGGCGAGGGGTTGAGGCGGCCGGTCACTGCGCCGGACCAAGTCTGGCTGCTGGAAAGGCAGAAACAGCAGGCCCCTCAGCCACGGCGCGGCACAAGGAGGGGGGAGGCGGGCAGGGCTCTGCGGAGCTGACTCATCACAATCCTCAGGCTGAGCCCCTGACGGAGGGAATGCCGACTGTCCCCAAAGCCCTTCATGCGATGCCAAAGTGCGCGACAGGGCAAGGCAATCATTTCAGCTCTGCGGGCAGAGGAGGGGTCTGAAAGAGCGTGAGTCATAGATTCTTTCTGAAAGCACTCAGCCCGAGAGTCCTTTACTGTCAATAATTTGAACAAACGTCTTAATAATGTTTAATTCCCCAGAGCAAATCATATTTCAAAGAGGGCTGTTTTTCTCAAATCTCAAAATCCAGAATGGAAATACAAATAAATTGGCTATTAAAGTCTCTAAGACGTCTGCTGCCTAGAAAACGAATAATCTTGTAATTTTATTTTTTTAAGCTAAATGGCACTAAAGTCTTGGGCTTTTCAGAAGGACCCTTTGTGGCATACTGCCAGATTCTGTCATCCGTGCGCCTTGCCGGGCTCGGGTTCCAGTCTGGGGGAGAAGAGGTACTATGCTAGAGAACTTGAACAAGACAGAAGAACGGGCCGGGGGGCGGTCTCCGGATGGAGCCACAGGGTTCTGACCAGTCTGCCCCCTTCCCGTCCGTGTTCCGGACTGCACACGTCTGCGTCTCCCAGCTCCTTCGTTAATGCTGCCTTTTCCCGAAAGAAAAACCATGCACAGAACTTGCTGTTCTTCGTAATGAAAAGAAAATGGAGTCCGCCATCATGTTCTAGTCCTGTCTCAATCACAGCTAACACGGTGTGTCTGTCTTACAACATTATGATCCTACAGAAATAACTAAAAAGCGAATCCAAAAGAAATCAGAGGTGTTTCTGCCAAGACATCTTCTTTTGGTAAGAAGCTGGGCTGAGCCAGGGACTCTCCTTCTGCCTGTGGACAAAGCCTCAGAAGTGACATATTTTAAATACACCCAAGGAAACCCTGTCATCGTCAGCTGTCAGCAGGTCAAACCTACTTTATATGGGAACTATTTTGAACTCTAAATAAAGCAGCCAAATGGTCTTGAAATAAGACACTTCTGTGTATAAATAACATACACTGAATATGCTGCCCTAGAGATGCATGCAGAGATTGCATACATGTTAAACACAATCATGCAAAGCACACAGCTTCGCTGCTGCGGCAATGAACTTCTGTGACGCTGGTTGTTGCGGGAACGACGGTGCTGTAGGGACTGGAAGGCTTTTATTCTACAAATCCAGTTGTGAAACATTGCTGTCATAACGGAAAGACGTAAACGTTCCCAACCTGCAGATTTGTTAAGGGGGTTTATTTAGAGAAATAGTCAATACCGTGGTTTTACACAACCGAAGAAAACACATGCTCTTGGTGTTCCTGGGATGGAACCCCATCGACACTCAGGTCACAAGACAACTTACAAAAACGAGCGCTGAGCTCAGCTCCTCTTGGGTCAGAACGGCACTGAGGGAAAAAACGTCTTGTTGCGAAATCATTTGCTTTCCATTCTTTTGGGGAAAGAAAACTGGGAGTCACAGGACTGAGGTATTCAGTACAATTCCTAGGACAGTCCAACAGTGTGAGCGTTCTGGATTTGAATACAAATGCCAGCACCACCAGTTTCTGCAAATTATTATCAGAATGCTCTGGAGTGAATAGAAGTTCTTTATAACCAAACCCGGAGAGACACTTCCTGTGGCTGAACACAGAGGCCCAAGCAAGGGAGCTTGGCACCACTGAGCAAACAGAGAAAATCTTCCTGAGGGAATGACTAAGCTTAGGAGGAAGGACTTTTCTCTTTGGTTCTGGCAGTTATAGACTAACGGAAAAACAAGGGTTTGGCCCATGTATCTCCATTTATTAGAAAACCACCTCGTATTTCTTGAACTTCCCATCTTGTCTAGTTTTCCTAGGTGGCTGGGACGCTGCAGAATCAGGCTTCAGGGACCTGCTGGCTTACAGGCTGGGGAGGCGGACATTCACCTCCAGCCCGGACCCAGAAGACAGCCCGCTGGCTACTGGGTCTCGCTAGAGGCTGTCCTGTTCGAAGTTCATGTTAAAAACAAAACAAAACAAGACAAAACTTCGTTGCTTGTACTGTCATATCCTTATCCAAGTAGGTTTTTAAGTCCTAGTATCAATCCTTAGAGTAGAATAAAAGTCTAGCTTAGTTTTACTCCGGAGTTCAATGTAGAGTATTGATACTAACTTTTCTAATACATAACCCAGATGTATACGGACCAAGATAACTACCCCGGGACTCTCTTGATACCTGGAATAATTCGGCAGATACGTATTTCTTGAAAATTAAAATACGATCAAAGACCGTCAAGGGTTCCTGAAGCCGGACGGCCAGGATTCAAGTCCCGGCTCTGCCGCCGCCGAGCTGCGGGGCGTGGGGCGTGCTGCTCAACCTTCCCACGCTTCAGTTTGCTTGTCTATCAAATGACAGGAGTAAGCCCACGTCCAAGGGTAGTTCCGAACACAAAACAAGTTAATGCAGCAGTGCCTGGTCCAAAGAGGGCGGTCAGTGAATGTCAGGTGTTATCTAGGCCTCTGGCGTCCTTCCGCTCAGAACCGCCTCCCCGTCTCTATTTTCCTCCAAAGCACCGTCACAAGCTCAGAGGCCGTGCGCTTGAAAGCGGGAAGAGCAGCTCAGGCAGCGCCAGGGTTTGCCCGGTTCCCAGCGTATTGGGTACAATCGGGGGAGGCCGGCTTAACGTGGGATTGGTCCAGCTTTTCCAGACGCCATTTGGGGTTTCTGCTTTCACTACCGTGAAAGTGCGACACGGATTTTCTCACTGGCAGCGGAGGACACCCCAAAATGTATGAGAGCTACTTTGAGGACGCGGAGCCCCTTCGGATACGGGGACTGGTGGGCGGGTGACTTTAATCTCCTGGCCCGTCCCCGCTAAGCAAAGTGCTTTCAGCCAAGCCCGATGCTGCACGGTCGCTGGCGAGTGAGCCAACCAGGGCGGAGCGGCTTGCGTCGAGGCGCAGGCTCTGTGGCAGGGGCCGCACGTGCAGCCTCCATCAGAAGCGTCCTGTAGGCCTGGTCTTGCATTCCCAGTGATAAAACGCTTCTGCAGTATTACAATTAATTAAGGCACAATGGAGGCTAATCAATAAGGACTCAAAAATACCGTCCACAAGAGATCTCCCTGCACTCGCTGTCACGGCAGTTCTTCCGCTGTAAATTAATTTTCCTTCACTTAAATAAATGACTGATCTTACAATATGTGCTACAGGTAGCATAACTGGTGAGTAAGACAGCAAGGCTTTAGGAAGTGGGCCTCCGATGGTTTAAAAAAATACACTGGCAGTTAAGCAGTTTGGTGCTCAAAATCTGCAAGCCGCTGGCTTTCCCTCCGTTGGGGGCGGGGCGTCCGAGGACCTGCCAACACACGTGGACAAGCGACGGCTCATCTTCTGGAACGGCTCGAAAAACAGCAAGTTTCAACGTTCAATCCTTCTGTAATTCAGACTCAAGAGTTTGACCTAACTGCTCTCCAGGAAGTTCTGAGCAGTTAATCCAAAAACACTGGTCTAGACTAAACTTGTTTCACTTGAAAAATAGAAAGCCAACCCCATAATAGATCAAAACATTTTTTCAACTAGAAGTCGCGTGGCTTGGTCACTCACGTAACGACCTACATAACAGAAGCACGTAAGACCAGCGAGTGAATGGTCTGGGTCATCAGTGCCTTACCTGTCTCATAACGAAACACAAGAGTCTGCTCTAAGGCTCTGCTGGGGAGTGGTGATAATTCAGTTTTTCACCGAGAAATATTTGCTGCATGTTTACGCCCTAGCCAGGCGGTGGCAGGTTTTATGGGAGATGATGACGCGTGGAACACTGTTCTCATATAAAGAAGCTTACATCCTACAGGAGAGCGGAAAAGGACACACACATAATTATACAACGAGACGGTATAAAATCGTTCAGCCTCAAATAAACCCCCTTTTACACTTCTGCCGCTACGTTCCAACTTGGAAGTGGGTCTGTCGTGGCTCCTGGGATGCCCGTGGAAGGAAGCCTGTATCAGGCACACGAGACCAGGCACAGAAGCACCCACCAAACGTGAGGACACTTCACTCCACACATTACTGACAATAAAGAGGCGCCGGCATTCCTGAACTACCCGCGTCCGTCTGCGCAGCACGGCCACCACGCAGCTGCAGAGACTCCGGATCCGACGCGGCTAGAAGCAGCCAGATGGGGCGGCCTTACCCGCTCGGCCCCCCAAGTGCTAATTTAGAAACCAGTCACGGTGCTGCCGGAGCATCTGTCCTTTGGACAGAAAAGCGGATCAGCTCAGCTCAAGCCTATGACAGCAGCCTGAGTGAAGAAAGGGTCTGGCCCTTCAGGCCCTTCCTTGACCACGGTGTCCTGTGTGGCAGAGTAAGAGCCAAGCGGACGGGCTCCGGCCTAGGGCAAAGAGTTGCCTCCAGCTCTGTGGCAAGGTGCCGCTGTGCCCCGAAACTAGAGGGGTAAGCAGAAGTGGGGCTCGGGAACAGACTCTGGGCTTCCTGCACGTGGTCTTGAAACTCGGCCACGCGAGGATGTCTGAGCTCCAAAAAGACGAAAGAGCCTCGTGAGTCCATTCTCTCCTGGGCCCCGTCTTGTCAACGGTGTTGTCCGCTGGGCCTGGGGACTCAGGCCCGCGAGATCAGACACGTCCCCGAGGCCACGAGGACTCATCCTGGTGACGCGGCAACGGTCTCCTCAGTTCTAGACGGGTGCTGCTCATTGCATGTACTTGAGTGTACGAAAGTGTTTACTCCTACTTATGGAATTCCTTGTCCAGGATCAAAAGTGACTACATTTAGGATAATAATACTGACATTCTGTGACCATTTACACTTTCGTCTTAACTTATAGTACAAATATTAGCTCTAAGTTGTTAAAATTCTACACAATTTTTCTTTTTGTTTTTTTTTTTATGTTTTTTATTTCTTTCTGAGACAGAGACAGTGCAAGCAGTAGAGGGTCAGAGAGAGGAGACACAGAATCCGAAGCAGGCTCTAGGCTCAGAGCTGTCAGCACAGAGCCTGACGTGGGGCTCGAACCGACGAACTGTGAGATCATGACCTGAGCTGATGCCGGATGCTTAACCGACTGAGCCCCCCAGGCGCGGCCCCCCCTCCGTTTATTTCTCCGCACTAACAGCCAACACGGCTGACAGCGGGACTGGTTTCACCAGCACCACGCGTGCAGCCAGCTCCGGTGAGGCTGGAGGAAAAATCGTTTGCTGGGATGCACGGGGGTGGGGGGGGGGCCCGAGAGAACCCCACCCGCCCGCGGGAAGCACGAGGGGCACTGGGAGCGCGGAGGACGTGGTGTGCTTGCCTGGCCCTTTCTTCGCGGCAGAGCGGCGCAGTCAAACCCTGAACACGGACTAAGTTCGTCACGCACTACGTGTGTGACTTCGGGCAAGGCGAATCCTCTCCTCACACCTCACTGGCATCACGCTACAATAGGAGGTGCCCATACCCATTCCACAGTAAAGCTCAGAGCCCAAATCAGATCAGGCATCGGAAATATTTCGTGAACTCAAAACCCCTGGTGAAACGTAAATCACTAGGACTGGTACAATGACTGGAATACGAGTGTACATTCTGGGGGCGTTCGGACAGTTAGCAGTTTAACGAACCTACGTCGGCAAGCGTTCACTTCACAAGTGTTCACTGAGAGCCGACAGGACCCAGGCACTGGCCTAGGCCCTGGGACACGGCAGTGAACGAAAACGAACGCTTACTGCTGTCCAGAGGCGGGGGGGAGAGGGCGGGGGCACGACGGACAACCGAGGTCAGGCAGTGGTCCACGCACGTAAAAAGGTGAAGCAGAGCCCCGGAAGGAGAGTGAGGAGGGCTGTCAGGGAAGGCCTCTCGAGGGGCCGCGTAAGCAGAACCCTCACGTGAAATGAGGAAGAAGCCGTGTGACTACCTGAGGGAACAGGAATGTAGGTGCCTGGCGAGGGTGACAAACAGCACGGTGCCTCCGTGACGGGCGCTCGGAACCCAGGGGGAACCAGTAGCCGGAAAGGAGACTGCGGAGGGCCAGTCACTGCTGGTCCTTGCTGGCCATCACGATAAGCGCTTTTTGAACTTCATTCTAAGTGTGAATGCAGGCCACGGGAGGACTTTAACAGGACTCTACTCACTACCTCCTACGTACTGAGTCCTGCTCCATGCCGAACCCCATGTGAGACCGCAGACAACTGTGAGAACCACGCCTCAGCTTCATGTTCTCTAAGCTCAGTCTGGTGTGGAAAGTGCACAATGAAAGAAGTAACTATAATAAAAAGTTTGGTAAGTCCCATGATAAAAGAAAAAAATAAAAGCCCAGAGATCTGAAGACTGGGAGAAATGATCTCAATTCTTTTTCTAGCACATTTAATTTCCTATTCTAGAATAGAAGGGTGGGTGGAGTCGGGCTGGGGGAGGAAGCAGCTTTCTGGGCAGAAAATCGCTCTAAAGAATATCATCTGTCCTGGGAGCTAGAAGGAGTCGTCTGACTAATTATAAAATGCAAGTTGGGGCCAAGAAACAGGCAGACACTGGGTCATGAGGTATTTCTAGGCCACTGTTTTTCAAAGAGCCGTCGTGAGATTAATCTCATAAGTTATAATCGGCATTTAAAATGTAAAATATGCTGTAGTGGACTGCGCGTTGTAAGGGCAGGTGCTTTTTTTTTTCCTTTTAAAACTTCTGTTCAGTGGTGTGGATATCCGTGTTCCCCGTCACAGTGTAAAACGTTTCTTACTATGGTCACGGTCAAAGTGTTTAAAAGTCAACGCTCTTGCCACATTAACGAGTGAGCTTCAGCCTAGAGGCAAACCACGGGGAAGTTCAAGCTGGAAAGCGGACGGATCGGATGTGAGTAGAGGTATGTGCGCGCTCCGAGAAAGACTGCTCAGCAACCGTGGAGAAGGGAGTGGGGAGGGGCAAGACGGGGCCAGAAATCCATTCGGAGGCTGTTTTTCAATCCAGGCAAGAGCCACTGCAGAAGATGGGAACGGAGGGCTGAATGGACAGGACCTGACAACTGATCCGCTGTGGCAGGGGTGAGAGGGGCGGGGTGAGGCCGCGCACTGGGACAGGGAACCAAGGACAGGGAGGGTGAGACTGAAAGTCAGTTTTGGAAGAGTTTCTATTGACGTGAATTCAAGACATCAAAGTGAGGTTGATCAGTGGCTGCAGGTCGGTTAGGTCACCCTGCATCCCAGAGGAGAGGTCTGGGCCACAGAGTTCATGGAGCGTCAGCTGGGGACTGAGCGTCACGGTCGTCACCGAAGCCGTGGCGGTAAATGAGACGGCTCAGAACGGTGGTGGAAAGAAGAAAGCTCGAAAGGGTGAGCAGAGAAAGAGAAATCTGGGAAAGACGCCTGAGAAGCGCATTCAGAGAGACAGGAGGCGCCTGAGAGGCAGGGAGACAACAGTGTTTCCAAAGTAGGGAGTGAGTCGCCTACGAGAAAACGGACAGCCCGATTTAAAAATGGGCAAAACACTCCGACAGACAAGTCACCAAGATGATAGACTGATGCCAAATACCTGTATGAAAATGCTCCTCATCAAACATCATTATGGAATTGCTAATGAAAACAACAAGAAACCACTGCATGTCCATCTGGGAGCTGCGAGACCTCAAGCCCGGACGACACAAAACGCTGGAGCGGCTGTGCGGCAGCGGGCACGCTCACTGCTGGGGGGTGCAGGCGGGCGCGGCCACGGTTTCTTACAAGACTAAACCCGTTCTTCCATTTTATCCCGCAATCGCCCTTCCTCGCAGTAGCCCAAAGGAGTTGAAAACTTGTGTCCTCACCAAAACCTGCACAGCTTTACTCATAACCGCCCAGACTTGAAGTGACCAAGATGTCCGGTGGGTAAACAGGTAAACTGAGGCGTATCCACACGATGGAATGCTACTCAGCATGAAAAAGAGATGAGCGATCAAGCTGTGAAGACAGAGAGGGACCATCTGTGCATGTTACTGGGGGGTTCCAACTACTATGCATGACATTCCAGAAAAGGCTTAACGGCAGAGACGGTAAAAGGATCAGTGGTTCCCAGAGGCTGGGAGAGGGGGTAAACAGGCACCAAGGAGTTCTAAGGCAGTGGAACTACCCTGTGTGACAGTACAATAGTGGACACATGTCATCGTATATTTGTCCAAATCTACAGCATGTGAACCCAGGGTGAGCGCTAATGTCTGGGATGGTAATCCGATGCCGTGTCAGCGTAGGCGGGCTGACCGTGACACAGTCTTCTCTGCGCAGGATACTGAGCGTGGAGAGGGCTCTGAGCGTGACGGGCACCAAGGTAGATGGTGACTGGCTGCACTTCCTGTTCCATCTGCTGTGAGCCTGAAACTGTCCTAAATAATGAAGCTTATTTTTAAATAAGAAAGAAAGTGAGGAGGGGCGAAGTGCTAACCAGTGCCGGGCGGTCATTAGGATAAAGACCGAGGCATCCGGGGGGTGAGGACACGATCGCTGGTGACTGGCCAGAGCAACTCCTGGACCTCGTCCCTGCTTCCTTCTACAGTAAAACTGGGAAGAGCTGTGGCCACTTCTCTTTGCTACTTCCCTTCCATCCTTTGTCGCCGTGGCCGCACGAGCTCAGCTCCTGCTCCCGCGCCTCCGCCAGGGCTGTGTGTCAGCCTCACCGACGATGCCTGTGTCCCCAAACCCAGTGAGCTCTCACTCAGGTTTTCTGACCCGTCGGCAGCCCCGCACACGATTCTCTCCTCCCGGAAACAGTTTGCTATTCGTTTCCCAGGACCGCAGACGCCCCGGCTTCCCTCACTACGATTCCTGTGCCAACCCCTCTTCGTCTTCCTGATCTCTGACCGTTGGTGCATTCTAAAGAGTAACTCTGGGCCTCTTCTCTAGAATCGCTGCCTACAAAGCAACCTCATCTCACAGCTTTGAACATTATCTCTACACTGATGATTCTCAAATGGACATCCCTAGCCCACGACTGTCAACTAAGTCACAGCCCTGCATCCACCTGCCGACGCGGTATCTCAGCCCAGGTGGGGAACACACATCTGAGAAGAACCCATATAACACGTCTCTCCAAATGGTAAGTATTCCTCCCTCGCCATCCCCACCTCCGCTGGGAGTAAATCCATCCTTGGCAGGTGCTCAGGCCCAAACCCCTGGAGTCACCTTCCCTTACTCTTCCCCTCACATCCAACCCAACATCAGTGTTGTTGGAACTGGACTGCCGAGGCTCAAACGCTAGTTCCACCACCGCACAGCTGGGTTATCTTGGCAAAACAGCTAAACGTCCCCCGGCTTCTGTCCCATCACTTGTAAAATGGACAGGATAGCCTTCCATATCTCACACGGTTGGCATAATAATGAAAGGGAACGAGTCAGTGTTTGTCAAATGCGTTGACTGGTGCCTGCCACGATGTGTAGAATCTTTCGAATCTGACCACTGCTCACCATCTTACCCCCTCCACATCACGTCGGGCGGCCAGCCGCCAGGGTCTCTCATCCAGATTACTGCAAAAGTCTCCTGCCTTCAGCCCCTAAGCCTTTTAACCAAGCAGAGCAGCCAAAGTGAGATGTTTTTTTAAATTTATTTTTGAGAGACAGAGAGAGACAGCGCAAGCAGGGGAGGGGCAGAGAGAGAGGGAGACACAGAATCTGAAGCAGGCTCCAGGCTCCGAGCTGTCAGCACAGAGCCCAATGCAGGGCTCAAACCCACCAACCGGGAGATCATGACCTGAGCCGAAGCCGGACGCTTAACCGACTGAGCCCCCCAGGCGCCCCCAAAGTGAGTTTTTAAAACAAAATCACTCTCAAAAGCTTTTGACATTTTGTGTGTGTGTTTGAAAACTGTGATAATCAAAGTTAGGAAAAACACAAGTCAGATTTTATCAGTCCTCTGTTAAAACCCTTTGATCCTCTGCATTTCACTCAAAGTAAAACTCAGGTCTTTACCCTGACTGACCGGGCCCTCAGAGTAGGCCCCCCGGCCGCTCTGACCTCGTCTCCCTCTCTGGCCCTGTCACTCCATCCAAGCACAGAGCCCCCGCCCCCGCCTGCTCCCTCCTGGGGGCTCTGCACGGCTGTCCCCCCCCCGCTGGAAGCTCAGCTTCCGACCACAGAGCTCCCACCCCCACCTTCATCGAGTCTGTGCCGGAACGTCTCTTTCTCAGCCACGGGACGCCCTGGCTGGACCTTTTCAAATACCCCCGCCCCCAGCCTGAGCCCCCTTCTCTGTTCTCTTTTTCTCACACCACTTCTCATGGTCAGACACACGACTGGACCATTAGTTCTAAGGAGACTCAAAGTGAAATCTAGAAAAGTTTCCCGTTTACTCCAAAACGCAAGTCCGCACGTGCCAGTGCCGCGTTGCCAACCGCAGGCCGTGGCTCTGCAGGCGGCTCCTTCCGGCCGGAACGTGACGCGGGAAGACGAGCGTGTGTTCGCTGCACTGTTCCTAAAACGTTCTCTGTGTCTATAAACGGCGACAAAACACTGCACACTCTGGGTGTGTGGGTCTGTTTCTAAAGTGTTAAATCTTTCCAAAAACTGCTTACCCTCCTGCCCACTCGTTTAAAAAATACTTTTTTATTTGAATCTAGTGGGCAAGTGCCCCGCGAGCAGGATGCGCGGCAGCGGCAAGCCTGGGACGCACCGCCGCCCTGGCCTTGTCACACACGGCCACACGTTGGCGGGGCCCCAGGAAACGGAGATCTGGTCCTGAGGAAGGACGGGAGGGTGGGGAAAGGACAGGGGCGGAGTGGGAATATTTACTGCCTCGCAACTACGCGATGGCCTGACTCTGTCCTTACGTCACTTCCTAGTGACGCCCTTGCGAGCCTGTGGGCCACACACAAGCCGCTGAATGCAGAGCCCGGAGCCAGACTCAGGCCGACTCGGGCAGGGCCCCCCGACGCCCCGGTCTGCACCCTGCGTTGCTAGAGAAGCTTCTGGAGACACTGGCTCAGCCAACCGGAGCGGGGAAGGAGTGCTGAACGGGGCCGTCTACACTCTACACTCAGTTCCCGGGAGAACCCAGCACGCGCGCCGCTCCCCCCTTACCTGTGGACATAAAGAACGGGATGCGGAACTTCCCGCTCAGCACGCGGGCCCGCAGGTTCTGCAGGGTGCTCCCATCGAACGGCAGGGCGCCACACACGAGCACATACAGGACCACGCCAAGGCTCTGCTCCCAAACAGAGGGCACACACAGTTAGTTAATCACGTCGACGGACGCAGAAGAGGCCATTACAGTGTATAGAAGGTGACGGCGAGTCACGCACAAAATAACGGGACGGACTCTTCTCCCCGCGGTGAGGACAGCACAGGGTGCCGTCGGGGCAGCCATCTTTAGCCTGGCTAACGCTCCTCTTGCTTCCAGGCATTACTTTGGGGTCACATATCTAGACTTTCTCTCCGTGCTCAACCTCTGGGGAGAAGGCAGGTGGCAACAACAGAGAGAATGTCTGGCCTGGCGAGGGCCCGCATCCAGCTTGCTCTTGGGCTTTTTTATGCAGAGGCAAAAGGCAGAGTTTGGCATCTGTGGCTGGGTCCACACAAGAGCTGGAGGACTCACTCTGCACAAGAACCGGGAGTTCAAAGAACAGGGGTCAAGATCTCAATTCATGTGCTGCCTTAGGTGCCCC
Source organism: Helogale parvula (assembly GCA_004023845.1). Lineage (NCBI taxonomy): Eukaryota > Metazoa > Chordata > Mammalia > Carnivora > Herpestidae > Helogale > Helogale parvula. The sequence continues at coordinate 37,063 of PJEM01013149.1, forward strand.
CCGGGGTGAAGACAGCTGCTAGCGATGGAGGGTGAGGACCACCAGGGGGTACGTACCCAGATGTCCACTTTGGGCCCATCATACTCCTTCCCTTCAAAGAGCTCGGGCGCAGCGTAAGGAGGGCTGCCACACCAGGTCTTCAGCAGCTGCCCGGGCGTGAACAGGTTGCTGAAGCCGAAATCTAGAAAGACAAATGGACGGAGCTCATGTTAGCTTAACCTTGCAAAAACTAGCTTCCGATCACTGAATAAAGGCTCTGGATCGTTAAATTTGAGTATCAAATGTGAAAGAGGACACTTAGAGGGGCGCCTGGGAGGCTCAGTTGGTTGAGCGTCTGACTTTGGCTCAGGTCATGATCTCACAGTTCGTGGGTTCAAGCCCCGCGTCGGGCTCTGTGCTGACAGCTCAGAGCCTGGAGCTGCTTCAGATTCTGTGTCTTCCTCTCTCTGCCCCTCCCCTGCTCATGCTATCTCTCTCTGTCTCTCTCTTTCTCAAAATAAACATTAAATTTTAAAAATTAAAAAAAAAGGAAAGAAGACACTTAGAAATTATACAACCATGAATTAACTAACTTGGATAACTTAAAAATAATAAAAAAGAAATTATACAACCAGCCACTTGAAGTTAAGAGGAATGACAGTGACAGGGAGACACAGAGGAGCTAGAATGGCTGACGAAAAGTAAACAGGAGGGGCTTGCGTCAGCAAATCCAATTCTGCTCCCTGTGTCTGCCAGCCGAGAGGCGAGTACGCCTGCTCCTTTAAGAACAAACATGATACGGGGCAGTGACGGGCGTCAAGGCTGCATCAGGACCGTAACTACATGTAAGCCCTCTCACCTGGACCCGGAATTTTCTATTATTCTTACTTCTTGGGACAAACACCTTCATGACCACTGGAGACACACTGACTTGAACATCTAGACACAGTGATGGTATTATCATTACGGTAGTTTATTCAACAGGAAGCCTACACAACTTACTTGCAAACTGAAACAAGAACGTGTCAAATTTAACTCCAAGCCCCTTTGGGCTTCAACTGCCCCCGACTCTTCTCGCCGTCCCACTGTTTTAAGAGAGAGCAGATGAGAGATGGGGGCAGAGGGGACCGGCTCGGGCAGAAATGCCGAGAGAACGAGCAAGGATGGCAGGCCAAAGGACAGAGAGCCGCTGACTCCGGATGCTCTCATGTGCGTGAGTATTTGCCCAGCCTACATGGCCCTCCTGCCCCAGGCCGACCACATTCCCTACGGGCCCAGCACCTGAGCACGCGGAGCACGCCCCTGCGCGCCCCTCCGTGCTTTTACCTCCCTCGACAGCTCCGTCTCCATCTGCTATTCGCTCTGCTCTTCCCCTTACGGCAGACACACTGCTTTTTGTCCCTCTTCCTTGCTCTACGGTGGACTCCTGGCCCCACAGCTTCTGTTATCGTCTGTTTGGTAATAATCCTCCAAATTTATCTCTCTGGTCCTGGGATCACCCTTAAGGTCCTGATAGGAACTTCTAATACTTATCTGGGAAGAAAACAGCTCAAACTCGCCATTTTCTGAAATCAAATCTGTTCTTCCAGCGACGTTCCCATGAATGCTGGCTGAGGGCATGACCATCCCAGCTGCAGAGAGCACTGGGCTCCCCTTCTCCCTTTCATTTCCCACTTCAAACTGGTAGTAAGTGTGTCTTGAATCCATTTCTTTCTTTCTGTTTCCATTCCTACAACCTTAGTCTCTGGCGGAGACCGAGGCACGGCCCCCTGCCTCTGCCTCCTTTCCCTCCCGGACGTCCGGGCACAGCACAGTGGTGGTCACCCAGACCACCTCTCGCTCCAAAACCCTGGGGGTGCCCATCCGCTCACAGAAGAGTCTATCCCTCTGAGCACTGACCCGAGCCCCACCCACGGTTCCAACTTCTGGCTGTTCTAGCACGGCGAGACGACTCACATCCTACGTGTACATGCCTTGTTTTGGGTATTTCCTCTCTGTGCCATGACTTCTGCTTTCCTTTCCACATTTGAAATACCACTTATGTCCAAAGCCCAGTCTAATATTACTTCCTGTCCGAAGCCTTAACTGGGCTCCACCACAGAAGACCACGTCAATGGCTTCCTCCTCCGTGCTTCCACAGCCCTGCATTCGTACCTCTACATTCCGATCACTCTGCTCACATTACACCTAGCTGTACTGTGCTTATGCCCTCCACTAGTGAGCAGAGGGGAGGAACACAGCTCTACCTGCAGGTGCCCACACAGCAGGGACTCGAGAAAGGTCACTGATGAACTGGCAACAGAAGCACTAAGCCAACCCTCCCGTCACTTTCTGGCTCCCGGAGCCTTCTCATCCTGACAGTGGCAGCCGGCCAGCCACGAGCGCCTCCACCTCCCAGGCATCCCGTCTACAGTTCTAAAATTAACTTCCTGATCACTATGAGCTTCATTAGAAGCATTTATAGCCGCTTGTGTAAGAAATCGAAGATTCTCATTCATCAATGGAAAATAAATGTTTCCACTGCCGAGTCTGGCTGGATCTGCTATAAGAAAACACCTTCCACCTTCTCTGTACCCCCTACTACTTTGTATTTCTCCCTTATTTGGGTTATTTTCATGTATATATATATATATATATACCTCTCTTCTTCTGAAAAACACCCTCTCTCCTAGTTCCTTATGAAAACTTACTCACCCCAGACTCTCTCAAATTACTTCACATAACAGTGTGTAAACACTACAGGTACTTACGAAACGCGGACTATGAACGCAATGGCACTTAAAGCTCCACCGACTGAACTACACCGCCTGACACCCAATCATTTTTAATTTACTCATTAAAGTCTGCATGTGCTCAACCCTATTAAGATTTTTTTTTTGCATGCTTGAGGAAACGTTGTTAAAAATCCCAACAAACAAGATTCAGCAAAGTAGGTGTCTTGGGAATTATCTAGAACAAGAACCCTTCCTTGCTGCTGCTGTTGTTCCCTGGCCTCGCACACCTTCCCCGGCTCCCCCTCCGTCACTGGCCCTCCTCTGCACCGCGAGGACAGGGCCTGTAAGAGCTGGTGCCCTCTGACACTGGTCCGGCTGGCTAGCAGAGTCCAGAAGAGAGACTTGTGGAGTGTTTTGTATTTTGAATGAAAAATGCAATAGGCCAAGCAATTAATTAAAAGCAGTAGGTTTAAAATTTCCCTAATAAGCACCTTAAAATATAAAGGATGTTTCTCATTTTGAACCACGAATGCTCTATCTACAGTTAGTAACCTCCTTACCTGCTTACTCTGCTGGGGCAGGGAAAGCACAGCCTTCCTGGCAGGAGCTTGTTAACTCTATCCACCACACTGGACATCTTTACAAAGGAAACAATCTCAGAGGGAACCATCCTCGGCAATGGCTACCGCCTTGACCGCCATGAGGCGCTGACAGGAGAGAGGAGCCAAGAACAGGCGATCCGGCAGGGGCCTGACAACCACAGGGACCCGCACTGGGGGAGCACTGGGGACAGCAGGTGACCACCAGATGGCTGGCTTCCACGCCAGGCCCAGTGACTGGCAGCGAGACGTCAGCAGGATGGACAGTGGCCCCCGCCTGCTCTCACTCCCTTTCACTCCCCAGGCAAAGCCCTCCAGTCTTGCAGAGCTGTCGAGGGTCTCCTTGTGCTGTTCCCGCTCCCAACCGCACGTGAGCGATGTCCACTTCTCCACGCCTCCTGGGACACGCTCTGTCTCCCCACGAAAGCCGGTGACCTCTAGCGAATAATCTTGACATATCTGATTCATTTTTAACACACCGACCCACCTCCCTCTCCGAGACACACAACTATGAAGTCACAGCTTTGCTGAACGCACATTGCTGTCCACCCTCCCACAGGCGTTTCATAGGCGTCCTCGACATGGCCGTGCAGCTGGGAAGCTACGATTCCGGCTGGCTCACGGTCCATGCAGCTACAACACATTTTCGGAAAATTTAAGTTACTGATGTGGGAGAAGCCGCAAGGTATTAGCATTCTAAAATTTTTTATGTCTTTCTTTTTCTTTTTAGACAGAGAAACAGAGCATGAGCAGGGGAGGGGCAGAGAGAGGAGAACAGAATCGGAAGCAGGCTCCAGGCTCTGAGCCGTCAGCACAGAGCCGGATGCAGGGCTCGAACCCACGAACGTGAGGTCATGACCTGAGCCGAAGTCGGAGGCTTAACCGACTGAGCCACCCAGCGCCCGGTATTAACATTCTAAATCTGGAACTTATTGTGGAAGTTTTTAGTTGCTTCTCATCTCCACTCCAGGGACTGAAGAACTGGAAGGGCAAGAACACCTCCTTGTTACTCTCTAAGCTGCTGACCCCTGGGGGGCGTCCTGCGACACATGTTGAGAAGACTGAGAGGAGAAAGTGAAAGCAGTTCAAACTCCACCCAGTCTCCTCGGGGTCCTGCTGGTGGTTCTGGGGAGTCGGTCCCCGCCGCCGGGCTGCACAGGCTGCTTGGGGACGGTGGGGACACCCGCACCCCCGCTCCGCATGCGGCCTGTTTTCACTCAGATGTTTGTTCTGGCCTTACAGAGACAAACTTCGTACTCCACGCAGCGCACCCATTTGAAGGGTACCGTCCGCTGGCTTTGGGTGTGCTCACGGAGCTGTACAACCACCGCCTCGATCACTTTCACAACATTTCATCACAGTACAACGAAACCCTGCGCCCGTCAGCAGTCACCCCACTTCCCCCCGACTCTCCCCGCAAGGACCCCAGCCCCGGGCCGTCACCAGCTCACTGTCTGTCTCTACGGATTTGCCTACTCTGGACACTTCCTGTAGAAGGAACCGTCCGACGCGTGGCCGTTGTGTCTGGCTCCTTTCCGTCAGCATGATGTTCTCAAGGTCCACCATGCGGTGGCACCTGTCGATCGGAGCTCTGCTCCTTCCCTCCCCACTGCGCACTACTCCATGGTGCGGTCACCACACGTTACGGATCCACTCATCAGACAGCGTACATGCAGGTTATTTCCACTTTTCAGTATAGTGAATAATGTTGCTGTGAGCATTCTGGAACGTGTGTGTGTGTGTGTGTGTGTGTGTGTGTGTGTATGTTTTCAGGCCACCTGCGTGGCTCATCAGTTAAATGTCCACCTCTTGATTTCAGCTCAGGTCATGATCTCTGGATTCGTGAGATGGAGCCCCAAGCTGGGCTCTGTGTGGACAGTGTGGAGCCCGCTTGGGATTCTCTCTCTGTGCCCCTCCCCTGCTCTCACTCTCTGTTTCAAAATAAATGAAATAAACTTAAATGTGTGTGTGTGTGTATAATGTATATTTTCGTTTCTCTTGGGTATATATCTAAAAACCGCCAGTGTGGTTTTAAACTTTCGAGGAATTGACCAAACTTTTATCCCAAGTGGCTGCCACACTTCACATTCCTACCAGCGATGTACAAGGGTCCCGATTTCTCCGTGTCCCTGCCAGTACTTACTGTTGTCATGGCTTTTTTTTTTTTAATTACAGCCATTCTACTGAGGTATATGGTGTCCACGCTATGATCTGGGTTTGCATTTCCCTGATGGCTGATAATGCTGGACGCTGTTTCACGTGCTTA
>PJEM01013150.1:0-42600 GCA_004023845.1 Helogale parvula
GCCCTTTGTAGCAAAGGCCAGCAACCCTTTTCTCTAAAGAGCCAGACTGCCCATTTTTGTGGCTCTGTGGGCTGCCATTGTAGTCCCAGGGAAGCCATAAACAATATGTAGATGAATGGGTGTGGCTGTGTCCCAATAAAACTTTATTTGAAAAACAGGAAGTGGGCCAGATTTGGTCCCTGGCTTGTGGTTTCATTTATGGGATTTCTTTATGTATGCTGAATGTACTTTTTTTTTATATGTAGCAAATTTTTTTTACTAGATGTAGTGTCTTTTCATCTAGTATATCATATTTTTGATGAAAAGTATTTCCTATTGTAATAATTATTTTTAAAAAGTGAGTAAGATTTGCTGAAACTATCTGCCTGGGTTTACTTCCCATTTTATATAGAATCAGGGCTTTCTGGGATTCCAGGGAGAGAGCGTCTAGTAATTAGGGACCTGATCCACAGATGACGTCATCTCAATGAGCACATAGAAAATTAGAAGGTTCTCTTTGCAAACAAGCAGGGACGAATGCAGAGCAGAGAGCGCTGGTCTCCAAGGCAGCCCACATGCCCCACATCTGAGCAGCCCTGTCTGCCGACGAGGAAGACCCAAGAGTACCCCCCGGGATGGCATATCCCCCCACAGAGACACGAGGGGCACTCACCTGGTTTGATGGGCTGCCTATTTGAGAAGGTCAGAGGAGCCACGAGAAATTTGGTCTCTGCAACCGGCACCCAGTGGTGAAGGATTTTCACTGTCCAGACCCCAGGCCTCAGGGGCAAGTTCAGGGGGGGCTTGTAGTGCGTGAATTCGGCAGTGGACTCAATCAGGATGTCGTAGGTGGCTGCGATGATGTTGACGGGATCCACCCAGATGACGGTCACGGTGACATTGGGGCCCTTCCCCCATTTCTGCATGCCCACCGGCTCATCCATGGGCCCCAGGAGACCCCCAAAGTTGCGGAAAAGCCGCTCCTTGGCATCCCAGTCGGTGCCGACCTGAAACAAGAGAAGAGCCCTGAAATCATGGAGCCTGACTTAGGATACAGGATCCCAGAAAGGCCTCTGGTCCTTGTTGGGCTTCATATACCCATTTTACAGATGATGAAAGGAAAGCCCCCAGTAGGGCACCGGTTCAAGACTGCACAAGCGGTAGTAAGCAGAAGAGTTGAGATTTGGACCCAGGCTGTGGTCTGTTCATTGAAGCCCATGCCTCCCGTGCCTCCTACAGGGGAGGAGACATGAGCACACACTGAACGAGCCCTTGCACGGGGCAGGCCGTCCAAGAACACTGCACCCCCCGCTCAGCGGCGGCGGTGTTTCCGCCCTGCCTCTCCGTCTGCCAGCAGGCCCGCCCGTTGAGTATGATGTTCCGAACACGGTCGGAGCTCAGCTTTCCGAGCTGCTCCACCACAAGCTGCGAAAAAGGAGCGTCGCTCGGCCTCGCCTGTCACTCAGCCTCGCCCGTCGCTGGCAGGAGCTCCCGGGGCTTTCCTAGGAAGAGACAGCGGTGGCCTCCCTCACGCACTCGGAGCTGGACCTTAGGGCTGTGCGAGGCGGCTGTGACCCCCATCCTTCCTGCCAGCCCGCTGGTGTCTCTGTGGCTTTGACTTGCCAGGGGCCTGCTCTTGGCTTCCCTCCTTGCACTTCCACCTCCTGCCATTTACTCTGGAGCCGGTCGCCAGCAAGAGCCTGAGAACCGACCCCTCACGAGCCCCTGGGGCTCGCTCCGCCAGGCGTTCCCGGTGCCTGGCGCACAGCAGGTGTCTGTGTCTGGCTACTATCTATTGAATCAATGAGTGACTGAGTTCACAAAGAGACGGACGGACTACACAGACCCCTGGTACTGAGCTGTTACTATTTCAAATCTACTTCAATGAGGGGTCTTCTGCTCCCCCAGGGGGTTGTGTTTCTGAAGACCCAGCACGTGGGCACGCTGGTGGCAGGACGCGGAGCGCGCCAACGCACCCGCCTGTTTGACTCTCTCTGCTCCACGAAGGGGAGACCCCGCCATCCTCATTTTATGGATGAGAAAACAGGCTCAGGGCACTGAGGTCACTTGTGGTCGGTGAGGGGCGGAGCCAAGATGGGGACCCAGGAAGTGCAACCCCAGACGCTGTGTTCTTATCCGCTCTTCTGTGTTGCCTATCATCCGCTCGCTCACTCGCTCACTCCTAAGTTCACTCGACACATCGTGCCAGACGCCTAGTGGCTACCGGGACGCGCGCTCCCACAGCCTGTTCCAGGCTCCATGTTTAGACCAGAGCCTGGGACCTGGGGCCGAGGAGCTGTCCGAAGGGCAGCAGAGGGGGTGACTGCTGGGGCCCTGGGGCAGGGGTGCCGGCCCCCCAGGCTGGTGAGAACGTGGCATCCTCTGCCCTCCTGAGGTCCCTGCTGCTAGCTCGGCGGCTGGAGCACAGCAGGAAGGAACCGATACCACTTACTGAACAAATGAATGAATGAATGAGCAGGATTCCAGCTAGCCTCCGTCTTGGAGACTTTTCTAAAGGAACCCAGTCCTGCTTCTTCCCGTACATGCGAGCCTCGGCATTCTCACGTCCAGTCCCTCGTCCCCATCCTGTGAGGTCTGGCCCCTTTCCGTCTGGCTTCATCTCCACCCCTCCCCCCTCCCCACCCGTCACCCCTGCTCCAGGACACCTGGACGACTCTCGGCGCCTCTGTGAGGAGGGCCGTCTCTCGTCTCCGACCTTTTCGTTGCTCCTGGCCCTCTGGCTGCATCTTCCTCCCCCCACCGTCCTGCTCTCTCCTCACGCAGAGCTCAGCCGAGGCGGCAGCTCTGTGCAGAAGCCGTCCCGGTCAGAGGCACCGCCGGGTGCTTCTCCAGGACCTCTTTTATTTTAATGATTATTTTTGACAGAGCGAGCAAGAGAGCGGGCACAGGCAGAGGGAGGGAAGGGGCAGAGACAGAGAGGGGACAGGGGATCTGAATCTGACGTGGGCTCTGTGCTGACAGCAGAGAGCCCAGTGTGGGGCTCGAACTCATGAGCCATGAGATCGTGACCTGAGCTCACGTCGGATGCTTCACCAACAGACCACACAGGCACCCCGAGGCACTCCTCTAAGTGTCTTTTTTTTTTTTTTTTTGCAGTTTTACAACTTTAATTTGTGTGTCTCTTTCCTTAGCTCCAGACTGTCCACTCCATGAGGGGAGGGACTGCATCTCTGGTGCCTAAAGCAGTGCTGAGCACGTGGTGGTGCTCAGTCTGTCTTTCCCCACCCACCCACCCACCCTTTGCCCACGGCATGAATAACTGGGGGCCGAGCACATGGACATCCCTGCACCAGGCCCTCCACACGCTGGCTTTCCCACGGACACTAACAAATGGATGAGTGGTCACAAAATTGTTGGGATCCTACTTGAGGAAGGGGCTTGTGACCATTTAGGGCAGTGTGGGGACATTCCACACCAGTGTCCTTGGATTCCCCAAACAAAAGGGCTGAGCAGTTCTCTGAAATCTGAGTGCTAAAATCAAGACAGCCCAGACGGGAGATCTGTAGAGCAGCCGTCAGCAGAGAGGCCGGATCTCATGTCCGGCCCCCAACCACGAGCGGGGCTGGGCTGCCTGGGATGGAGCCCTGCTGCTGTCACAACCCTGGGGCTTCACGCCTTCCCACAGACGCACTGTGCAAGTCCACACACACTATACAATGATCGCTCCTCAAATTTAAGTGCCTGGTCAAGTTCAACATATGGCTCCCCAACTCCAAACCCACTAAAGGCTTCTCACTGCATTTAAAATACAATCTGAGCTTTCCTTCCAGGGCCTTCAAACCCCACCCTGATCTCCCCCAGCCCCTCTGAAATCTCTCTTCTACCACTCTCCCTCTCTCTCACTGTGCTCTGGCCACACTGGCCTTGCTGCTCCTTGAGTGTGCCAGGCTCCTTCCTGGAGCCTCAGGGCCTTTGCACGCACATGCCCTTCTCTGCTTGGAATGCTCTAGGTCTCCCAATGGACGGTTCTTTTTTACAGGATTATGCTCTGCAGTAATCTTAAAAAAGCCTTCCCAAATGAACCGTCCCACTGAAAGTGGTCCCCATCGGCCTCTTCAGTCCTCAGCAAGGACATGAATGGAGTTTTGTTCTTTAGCTGAAATGTTTTTCTTCATGCATTTGCTCACTCATAGGCTGACTTACCACCGAACTACAATCCCGTCACAAGAGCCTGGACTGTCTAGTTCCCCACGGGCTCTGTGCACCTAGTACACCGCAGCCACTTGGTGACCGCTAAAGGAACGCGCCTTTTCTGCCGGCCCCCGGCATGGCACGGCCGTGGGGTGAAGCCCCTGACTGCCCAAGGACGGCCCCCTGCTCTGAGCCCGGCCTTCCGCAGAGCCCTGGGGCTGCCCCGCGAGGGGCTTCCCTACAGTTCTTCCCTTTCTTGTACAACTTTATACTGCACGCCTTAACAATGATTAGGGCTTAATGAAAAAATTCAAAACACGAAATGCAGGCCCCTGCATCGCACGCTGGTACTCTGCCAGAGGTCTTGGTGCTTCTCATGTCAAGGTTAACAGCCCTGGGTTCTAGGAACTCTCACCAGTCACTAGCCACTGAGTGACCAACCTCATTTGTCACTGCCAGAAGTGCCCAGTTACCCAGCGGCAGGCTGATAAACAGGGAGAGCCCGGCCACCAGGCATCCATCTCGTTAATGGGACATTAATGTCTTCAATTGGCTGCCAGGGCCCCCAGCGCAGAGTCCAACTGGGGCAGAGTCTGATTGCCCCCTGATGCCGGTAATTTATGGAGTCGGCTCCCATGGCAGCTTGAAGCCAGCCAATCCATTTGGATCCTTCGTTGAAAATGGTGGCTGAACGAGAAACCCCACGCGGAGGGCTCAGCTCGGCCGGGGGCGGGGGCCACAGGCTGCCGGCAGGGACCGGACAAGCAGGTGGGATCCTTCCCGCCAACCCTGCCCACTCCCAGCCCTTCACGATGCTCCGTATTCTAACACCAGACTCTCCGCCCCTAACCCCGCAGGCCAGCTCACTGGGACTGCTCAACCCCAGGGCTGAGTCCCCCTCTCATCCTAGCTCCTCGCCGACACGGGGAAGGCAGAAACCAGGCGCCGGGGCTTCGCGTGGGCGACCCGCACCACACTGGCTCGTGCTTCCCGCCTCCCGGCACCCCTGCCCACGTGCACGCGCTCCTTCCGTCAGAAATGGTTCAGCGCCTCCCGATGCTGGGTGCCCGGAGCACAGTCCCAGCTTCCTCGAGGACAATCAGCGAGGGATCAGAGAAACCAACAAGATGATTTTAAACGGTAAGTGCTAAGAAAAGGAAACAATAAAATAGGTACGTGTCAAGTGGAGAAGTTGCCCTTGTGGCCTCTGTAGGAGGGAGGGAAGGCTCCTCTGACGGTTCGTCGTTGGGATGCAGCTCAGAATGACAAGAAAAAAAAAAGGAGCTAGCCCTGTGAAAGCCTGCGGGCAAGTATTCTAGGCAGGAAGTGGAGCGTCTGCCACGCTGGAGGCAGGAACAAGCTTGGCGCAGGTGACAGAAACACAAGAAGGGCGAGTGGGGAGGAGAGTGGCACCAGGGGAGGCTGGAGACACAGGCCAGATGGGCCTGCAGGTACAGCTGACGGGGCGGTGCTGGGCAAGCGGAGACTCAAACTGCATCCCATGGATCCCTGTACCCACACGTCTGTCTGTCTGTCCAGGGGCCCACCTGCCACCCATCCATCCATCCACCCATCAGTTCATCTGTCCATCCACGTATGTACTCATCCATCCATCTGTCCGTCCATCCATCCACCCACGCATCCACTCATTCATTCAATGAGTGATTTGAATACAACCCTGTCTAGGAACTGGGGAGACAGAAACACCATTAAGCACGAGATGTGTGGCCAGAGACACCTGGGCCAACTTTGAGCTCTACCACTCCGAGCTATGATCCAGAAAGTTCTTGGCCCTCCACAGGACTCAGTTCTCCAGTCCGTAAAGGAGACTAATGCCCTCACGTCACCACCATACTGGTTTGTTTGCTAATATAGGTTTAGGAGGCGTCACTGGGGAGGATGAAACATTAAGAGGAATACAGATTCTACTGTTAAAACCACAGAGTGAGGCTTCAGGTCGGTTCGGTCTGCTGATACTGGCCACACACTCTGTCCCTGTTTAACGCTGCTGGTTCCAGGGCTCGGGGCTGCAAGACCTCTAGGTACAGGGTGAGCTATCTTCTGGGCTCTTCTGGGGGGGGTGGGGGGTGGGGGCGCAGACGACAATGAAGTGTGACATGTCTGGACTCTCACCTCAGAAAACTGGAGCCTCCCGAAGTCACTGGGCGGGCTTGCGATCTTGAAGACTTTCTTCGGCATCACCCAGGTCTCCAGGGTCTCAAGTTTGCTCACGGCCAGATTGGTAGCGTGATGCTTGATCAGAAAGCCCTGGAAGCGGTCGGCAAGGAAGTAGAGGTGGACGGACGCTGGGTGGCCCATGGGGTAGTACCTGTAACACAGACGCAGTCTTGCACCGGCTCACACAGTAGGGCCGCAGGGGCGTGGGCTCACGGCGGAGCAAGCCACGCATCACGCCGGCGCCGTGCCCAACCTAGGCCCCAGTTTACCCAGCGCTGACCACAGCCCGTTGCACCATCCTGAAAGCTGCCCCCTGTGCATCTCGGGTCCCAGTAACCACAAACGGCTGTTGGGCTGATTATAAATGTAGACCATGCTGACTGCACAAAAGCATAAAGAAAATAAACACTGGTACTTCGGGTGCTTCTTCCCACAGAGGATGTCAGCTCACAGTATTTATTGACCCTCTGGCGCTGGGCACCAGGAAGTCACAACGGCGTGCCGACGATGCCATAGTGATGTATTTCCCTTCAGCCTCATTTTCTGTGCATATATTTGCATAAATCTTACATACTTGGGGTCATAACATACGTTTCACTCATATCCTGCTTTTGCTTCACAGTATCGCCCAAGCATTATCCCACATCTTTGAAACGTCTCTGAAAACATGATTTTTGTCTGAGTGGGTGCACACATGCTGCTCCACTGGGTGTCATGCCACGGGTCATAGATCAAGTCCCCATCACTGGGCGTTTAACAATGCTTTTTTTTTTTTTTTTTCCATTCTAACCAACGCTGCATAAACATCTTAGAACAATTTTTTTTGAACCTCTCTCTCTCTCTCTCTGTCTCACAACTCCAAGTCTCTATGTCTGCTGCTCCAGTTTATCGGAAACGTTGTACTGATTTACTCTCCCACTGTCCTTCCCACCCAACAGCATCGGGTGTTCTCCTTAAAAAGTATTGCCGGTCCGCGTTGCACACACACACTCACAAAGGGGGAGCTCCCTAAGACACATGCCTTTGATACTCAAAGTCTCGCCGGCTGAAACGGGCAGGGAGGCTAGGCAGAGGCACCCGAGGAGCCGGGGAGGGGGGTGCAGAGAAAGGAGAGCTGTGGACAGTTCAGCTTCGTCCTTCCTGTGTGTGAAATAAAAGCCGTGGCTTCTGCGATGTGTAAACTGCACAGCACTCAGAAGGTGCTTGTGGCCCCCCCAGGAACAGCATTCCACAAATCACTGTCCCCCCCCGCCCCTCTGGCTCCCAGCACGAGTTTAAGTCTTCATGTCCACTTATAATGGTCAGGGAAGCGGCCCTCCTGTGTTTACACACCTCCGGAAGCCACCGTCTTGTTACTGGAGGGCCCCCGGGGCTCGGGGGAAAGGCCCCACGCTGTCTGGGGATTACCACTCCGGCGTCCACGGCTCGCGCAAACCCGCTTCGGGGCTGGATGCCGGGGGCCGCAGACCCGCTTCCTGGACTGTGCTGAACTGTCCGCCACGACGGGAACCCTTCTCACCTCTGCTGTCCAATACAGGGGCCACCAGCCACCCGTGACTCCGGAGCACGTGAAACGTGGCTAGTGTGACTAAGCTGAAATGTGAATTTTAATTTAAACGTGAATGCTCCTCGTGGCTGGTGGCCCCTGTGGAGAGTATAGAGTTGTGCCAGCCTGCACTGATGCCCCAGTCCTGCACCCTGCCCGTCTCCACGCTCTTTTCCATTGGACTCTGAGTCTCCTCGCACCAACGAGCCAGTCTAGTTCTCAGTCTTGACTCTGCTTTGGGCAGCGCGATGTGGTAGAAGGGGAGTCATGCCAGCTCTGGGCCAGAGCCGCCCGAAGTCTTGCGCGTCTCTACTTGCTGTTCTTGCTCTTTTTTCACTCCCCTGAGGGCATGTCTGAGCCCACCTGCCAGGGGATGAGGCCCGCAGGACAGGAGCAGAGCCGTCCCCACTGTCCCGGCCGAAGGCATCCTAGATCTGCGGACAGCTCTCGGCTGCATACGACAGAGCCCCACTCCCGAGCTGCAGCCGGCTGTAGAGGCAGGAGCGACACCGGCTCTGACCAGGAACCTACCCAGCTGACCCACACATTTGACACACTTGAGTGCTGTGTCAGTGCCGATCATTTCAAAACACTGACTTGGGACCTGTTTGTTACACGGCATCACTGTGATAGTCTGTCCGTGTTTGTTCTGTAAGGTGGGTGGGGTCAGTGAAGTAGGAGAGCTTGTCCTGGGAGTCAAGAGGAACAGAAGTGGTTCCAGAAGGGAGCTGTTAGGGGTCCTGGGGGCTGCTAAGGGGTCTAGTCAATGGATCCAGAGATCCAGGAGTTAGTCTTGGATTGCTTGCCTTCCCTCACCTTCTATCAAGAAATCCTGTTGTTCCCATCTGAATCCATCCTCTCTTCTCCTTATGCTCTGCTAGCATCCTAGTCCAACCCACCACTGTGCCTTCCCTGACCCTTTCCAGGAGCTTCCTTGCTTGTCCTTCCGACTTTGTCCACTGTAACCTATTCTTAGTAGCCATATCCACTGGCCACTGCTTAAATACCACAAGTGGTTTGCTTGATGCCTGTGGCAAAATCCAACCTCCCATGTGGCCGACAAGGCCCTGCCTCTCCTGCTAGCCTCATTTCATTTCCCTTTGCCCCACTCCCTCACCTTCTAGCCACATGGATTCTTTATTATTTTTTATTATTATTTTTTTTACATTTATTTATTATTGAGAGACAGAGAGAGACCCAGCATGAATAGAGGAGAGGCAGAGAGAGAGGGAGACACTGAATCTGAAAACACGCTCCAGGCTCTGAGCAAGCTGTCAGCACAGAGCCCAATGCGGGGCTTGAACCCACAGACTGTGAGATCATGACCTGAGCTGAAGTTGGACACTCAACCTACTGAGCCACCCAGGTGCCCCTGGATTCTTTATTTTGGATTCTTGAACATGCTAAGCTCATGTCTGCCTCAGGGCCCTTGCACAGGATAAATACGGGATGCTCTCCTCCTGTTACATTGCATGTCTGGCTCTGTATTCCATTCTGCACAAATGTTACCACCTCAGAGAGATCTTGCTTGTCCAATAAATCTTAAATCACTAACTCATTGCTACGCTGTGGCTTTTCCTTCATCCTCAGCAGAGCCTTCATTCACGCTTACTGATCTTTTGTTAGGTGTGAAGTACTGTCTTTACGCTAGACGGGAGAGCCTTGAGCTCAGGGCCTGGCCTGTCTGGGTCACAGCTGAGTGCCCAGAGCCTCACACAGCCTGACACATGGGGCATGCTCCCTCAATGCATGCTGACTGAGTGAAAATTCTAGAAGGGTTTTCTCTGGAACCTTTTGCTTCTAAGGTGGATCTAGCGTACATGTAACCCAGGACTGAAAACAAAGTCCTGTGATACCTCCTCTTGATTGTATATGGAACTTAGGCAATCAAAACTAAGACGAGGGGCACCTGGGTGGCTCAGCTGGTTAAGCGTCCGACTTTGGCTCAGGGCAGGATCTCACGGTCATCGAGTTCGAGCCCCGCATCAGGCTCTGTGCTGACAGCTTCAGATTCTGGGTCTCCTCCTTGCTCTGCCCCTCCACTATTCATGCTCTGTCTCTTTCAAAAATAAACAAACATTAAAAAAAAACCTGACAGGTAGTTTTAATTAGGCGCAATATGACATAAAAGATACAATACGCTATAACCCAGAGGGACCACGGAAGCACCCCATGTGGCCCAAAGCTGTTTTTCTTCTGATTTAAACAAGGCGGGCATTGAAAAATATTAGATTCCCACAAAAATCTGGATTTCTAATGTCTCTGGAAAAATCAGAACACCGGTTTGCAACTTCAAGTCTACAGTTCTCAGAGGGCAAGAATGTACTGGAGCTCAGTCCCAGGCCCCTGGGTGCCCCAGACTGGCGTGGGCAGCCCGCCCGCGGGGCCAGTGCTGACGGACACCTGCTCTCTGTCTGGCCCCGGAGAGCATTTGGATTCGGGCGCCTGGTATTACAATACGGACATCTTTATCTCTGGATGGCGGCTCAAAAGCAAACTTTCATTTATTTATTTTTTTCGTTCTCTCAATTTGCCATTTCAAAAATTTCTGCAAGGAACATGTGTCATTTTATAATGAGAAAAAAAAATCAATAAACATTACTTTCATGAAAGGTTACACTGTAGATGGGAGGGACAATTTGCATGAAATGCCCAGAGGAAAGGAGACTCCTGAAAGGAAGTTTTCACTCGCTATTTCCCCAGACACCCCACCGGCAAGAATTCACTCTCTTGCCTTTTGGGATGAGGGTCCTTTGTCCGGATTTATTTGCAGGCGCACATCCATAAATACATCCGCTTTGCCCACAGCAAGGTACAATGGTTCCATTATGATAAAAAATGAGGCAGAAGCCAAAGGATTCTAGGCCCGAGGCAACTTGATGGCTTGTTTAATCCCCAAACAAATACCAGGATATTTCAACAACCCTAAATAAATTGGGGGTGTCTTTTGGAATCTCGTATAAGGTCATTTACCTTCTAGATTCCATCAAGTCTGGGACTAAAACTATTCTTGAGCAACATTCGCCTCCCCAGAGTCAGGCCCCGAGTCAGTCCTCGGCGGGGATGCACATGGTAGCTCTGCAGGCCGGGATCCCATCCCAAACTAGCGGGTGGGGAAGACACTGGTAATGACCTTGACCTGGGCACCGCAGCTATTTGCAGTGAGAGTGTTGGAGGGCCATCTGAGCTACTGTCAGTTTGGGAGAGGGAGGGTTGGGCTTTTGGGGGAGCCCCTGATAAGCTTCACAGAGGCCCTGGGGTGCGGGGAGGCGCCGGGCGTAGGGAACACAGAGAGCCAAGGAGCAGGCGGTTCATACCCACTACGGAGCGCGCGGCTCCCACACCGGGCTCAGTGCTGACTGCTTTTGGCATCATCACGATGAGGGCAACTGAGATACCGACAGTGACATGCGTGCTTACTGAGCGCTTAGCACGCAGAGCACTTAAAATGAGGAGAACAACAGTGACTCGGAGCTCAGGAGGCCGGGTTTGGAGAGGAGCTCCGCGAAAGCCCACCCCACCGTACTGATACCTCGTGCTTCTTCTAGACAGGGAGGCTGACGCACAGAGACTGAGGACTTGTCCAAGGTCAACGGGTGCGAAGCGCAGTCCTGAGCCCCCAACCCAGGCTGGTCCCCCTTCAATCTCCATCAGAGCTCGCGGGGAGGGAGAGGCGAGGTCGGAGGCCCGGAGGAGAGAACGGGGCGTCCGCGGCAGCCGGGCGGCTGTGCACCAGGCCCGGGCCGACACTCCCGTGTTTGCAGGCTTGTAGGGAACAAAACAGTTCCTCTTTCTTCTCCTCTTCCCCTCCCCAGAAAAGGGAAGAGCGGGGCAAGGAGGGACATCGGGAGAGCCCTCAGTGTAGACAGACTGTTATCCCTCCCCAAAATAAAAAAGTTTTCTCTTTGTAGTTAAAAGAGGGAGGAGGACTGAGGAAGAGAACGGAGAATACGAAAGAGAGGGCGACTGATTAGAGGCACTTCTGGGTCCATCCTAAGGAAATCATCAGGAAAGAGAAGGGGGAAAAAAAAGAGGCTTTCTGCACAGTCACCCGAACGTGATTCACAAGGGTCCATGGCTGCCAACGCAACCGGAAGGCGCGGGATTAGGCAAACTCCGGAATTTCTACTCCATGGAATCCTTGCAGGCATTCAAGAGGATCATCATCATTAGGGAAGCGCCAAGGCTGCATAGGAAAAGGGGCGAATATTGTGACGCCAAATGAAAAAAAAATAGGACTCCAAATTCTTGGTGTCATTATGTAAACATCTGCAATGCGCATCAGCGGTGCAGAAAGAGAGGAGGGCTGGAGGGCTTCCGGGAAGGCGGGGGAGGGGACCATGGTGAAGGATCTTCCTACCCTCCCCTCTTCTTTCCAGATATTCTAGAACACGGTTTCTTCAAGTGTCCCCTGGGACCTACCTGCTCTACGGGGTACGTAAACATCTTAAATAATAGGTCTGCGTTTTAATGACGCTCCTGGTTATATTTTTAGGGGGGCCAGTGACAGTACGGTTATGTTTTAAAAAGAAGTCTTTATTTTTCAGAGATACGTATTAAAACACATATCGCTCAAATGATAGGACGTCTGGGATTTGCTGTAATCAAACTATCCTGGAGGAGGGATACGTGGGCAAAGGTGAAGAGGCAATCGCCTTGGCCCGGGGCTAGAGATTGCTAGAACCGGGTGACGGGAGCAGGGGGTCGCATTCTCTATTTCATATATACTTGACATTTTCTGTAATAAAAAGGGAAAAAAATAGTTCTGTATTTTCACAGTTACCTTCCACTTTGGACAAACACCCCTAGGTGACACGGTGATCTAAGGCTTCCCTGTAAGATACACGCACTGAGCATAAACATGAACGCGCTGCAAGGGAACAATTAGGTCAACGGAAACCTTGGCCTTCAGAGAACGCAGAAGTGTGACCCTGGCTGAGAGCCGAAGAGCGCCGGCCCCTGGGCTGGTTCAGACACTTTTCAGGCCCAGGGGGACCCAGGGGGACTGGGAGAGGTGAGTCCCATGACTGCGGCCCGGGCAGAGCGGAGGTCCCCACGCAGCGCCCCCTTCCGGCGCGATGCCGATGCCGCCTCCCCCTGCACCCGGCGCCCCTTCCCGCCCCCACGCTCACCGGCAGCTGTTCTCCCCGTCCACGTGCAGCGACGACTCGGCGCGTCGGAGGCCCAGGCGGGCGAACGAGTGGTACAAGGTGAGGGCCACGTCGCTCAGGCTGTGGGTGCCGTCCGGCTCATCGTACACGTTCTCCCAGTAGGAGCGGAGGCCCGGGGTGCCCGCGGGGTAGTTCCCGTACAGGTAATAGTCCAGCTGCCCGATGATTTCCTGGTTCACCACGGCTTCGAATTTCCGGGCGAAGAAGGTGGGCCTGGCTGTCTGCTGTGCTCGTGGGATAAAAAGAGCGGAGTCAGGGAGGGGGTTGAAGGAGGGCGGGGCAGTCTGGGGAGCAGGGCGCGCAGCCAGCCACCCCTTCTGGATCCACATCCCAGCTCTGACACTTACTAACCTCTCTGTCCTCAGGCTCCCCATCTGTAAAGTGGAGATCCTAACAAGTGTGTTAGGACTGAATGAGTTAATATTTGGAGAGGATTTAAAGCAACGATGGGCACAGAGTAAGCATCATTTAAATGTCTGTTAAATAAATTACGTCCTAGATGTTTATAGCTGAGATGGGTCTCCGGAATCATTTAGCTGGAGGTCCAGGGCAAACACAGCCTACAGATAGATTTTAGTTGTCCAGCGGAGTGTTTTCAGATTGGATTAGCTGGCAATATTTAAAAAGTACAAGAGTTCACAGAAACAACTTTTAGCTTTCCTTTAAACAGAAACAGATCTGGAAGCATCCAGGCCCGTGTTCCTACATGGGAACAGCTGCTTGAAGCTGGAGAGCAGCCGGGGGGGCCAGGGTGGCTCGGTCAGGTAGGCGCCTGACTCCTGATTGTGACTCATCATGAACCCAGGGTCATGGGATCGAGCCCGGCGTCAGGCTCTGCACTGAGCGTGGAGCCTGCTTGGGATTCTCTCTCCCTCTGCCCTTCTTCCCTGCCTGCACGCTCTAAAATAAAAAAAATAGAATAAAAAAGCTGAAAGGCAGCTGTCCCTTTAGATGGGCATGGACTCAAGCTCACCGTAGCCTCCACCAGTCCCTTTGCCTCCCGGGCACTGCGGCTGATTTACAGACTCGAAAGGAATTCCCACACATATGGGTCAGAAGAATCTCTGGGAGGCTTAGGACTCTACTTTCTTAACAGGTTTTCGAGGGGATTCTTTATAAGACTCGAGGGTAACGTAAATGACGCAGGTTTAAGAAATTCAGATTCGGGGGTCCGTCCCCAGGCCTACAGAGTCAACAGCTCTGAAGACGAGGTTTGGGAATCTGGCGGCAACAAGGCTTCTCAGGTGATCACAGGGCAGTGCTCAAAAATCACTCAAGTAAACCAAGTTTTTAAAGAAACAGGCCCAGAGAGGGAAAGGGACTTATCTAAGGCCACACAGCAAGATAATGGCCAAGGCGGGATGAAGATGCAGGGCTGCAGATAAAGAAGTAAAATACTGGGCCCCCTGTGATCTACCAGGTTCGAATACCACGGTCCGGGTGGGGATCCACCACGGGCCACGCAGAGAATACTGCCGGCTTGGCAAGGACTATACCCTTCCTTCCACGGCTGTGTGAAGGCAACCGCGGAGCAAAAGCAGCCATGGTAAGTACAGGGGTGTGGCTGTGTTCCAGAAAACCGTATTTACAAAAGCAGGCCGTGAGCTGGATTTAGCGCAGGGGGTGTAGTTTGGTGACCCCCATTCTCGAGCTATGCAAACAATGAAAACCCAGCCCTCCCTTGAGGAGCTAGTGGGCTAGCGCTATTACTGACCTTAAGCCGGGTCGGGCAGTGTTTTCACTGCAGTGGATCAACAGCACCAAGGACCATAAAAGCCACTGAGCACATACTATGCCCTGAACACTGTGTCCATGTCACCACCTCGAATTCTCAACTCTGCCAAGCAGACATTAGGACTTTCATCGGACGCAGAAGGATATGTACAAATTCACACAGCGGAGGATTCACACCCCCATCTGATGACTCTCAAACCCGAGCTCTTTCCACTGCACCGCCCCAGGACTGAGCTGCTGCGTAAGCCGGAAGCCCCCAAAGCAAACATCCTTGGTATTACTCTGAATATGCCCTCGCTTCTCTGCTTCATGCACCCTGTGGTGGTTCATGGGCAGTATTTAGTGATACTTTCACCCTCCCTGGGGGCGGGGTGCTGGAAAGAGATCACTTGGGGGTCAGATCCTTACTCTGCTACTTCCTAACTATATATGTCTTTAGGCAAATCGCCCAGCGCCTCAGCTTTCTTCTCATCCTTAAAATGGGTATGATAATATACGTAGTTAGCACGGAGTCTGGCACACGGTGTTAGCTGGTACTATAATGTGACTGTTACCACTGCCCCCTGAAGCCCGCTGCGAGGGGCTTCTAGGTCTCCATGTTCTCGAGGCAGAGAATGGACTCAGAGGCCGGGCAGCCTCCCTCCTCTGCTTGTGATTCTTTATTCACAGCTGTATCTTCTAAAAGGGCACGTTTCTATATTTATCACTCTTCTTTGAACAAGAACTCTCAGTTCCTTACAGGCAGCAGTTTCTTAGCGTCTAGATGTTGGGGGATATTCTTGATCTCTGTTTACTGTGAAGGAAATAGCTGTGGGCACGTGCGAGGTCCCCGTGTCAGCTCGTCGGTCCCAGAGACCGTGATGTTCCTGGGAGGCGGGGGCCGGGACGCGAGCGCCGCCACCGGGGGCAGCGCTCCCACGAACCGCCACGCCATGTGCTCTAAGGGATGAAGGTCCGTTGCTTCGAGGGAAACAGCTGGTCTTCTACAAAAGTGGGATTTTTTAAAAAAAACTTCTGAATAGGTCAGAGATTCCCCTGACAACCCTCTTTCTGCTCAGTGGATCCTTTCTTCACGGACAAAGGAATTAAATGTCACCCAAGTTCATACCTAAATTAACATGGGTTTGAGGAGGTCCCTGGGTAGCTCTTCATCTGCCACCAAAAACAGGCCTAAAAAAATCCTTACTGCAGCAACTGCTTACGGAGGTGAAAGATGCTAGGTGGGCACCCTGAGGGAAACTGAGTAACGAGATGAAGCCCTGTGTTCTTCACCTCGGTGGACAGAACAGGGTGGCAGCGGGGTCTGGGGGAGAAGGCCCAGGTCTACAACCGGGAGCACCTGGGAGGGACCTCCAGGCCTGCCGCTCCACTCCGTGTCCATGGACAAGAAAGTTGGTCCCTCTGTGCCTCAGTTTCCCCACCTGCACAATGGAGATGCTGCCTCCCCTGGGGAAGCCAAGGCCCTCAGAGGGCCTGGCACAGAGCCTGGTACAGGACAGACTCCTACCCCTGTGCTTCCGATACATAAACAGCCTCCCTGTCCACGTGGGGATCTTATTTATATGCAGATTCTGACCCGGTCCAGCTGCAGGAGCAGAGATTCTGGACTTCTAACAGCTCCCTGATGAGGCCTATGCCTGTGGCCTCTGGACCACTCGCTGAGGAGCCTGCTAAGAGACTGGAAGCTCATTCCGGTGGCCTGGGTGGCCCGTGTCCCCCCGTGGATGGCGTGGTTATGTGCCGGAGTGAGTCTGCGGGGGCATCACAGCCGGGGTTATCCGCCTGCACTCCCTGCATGTTAGTGGCTGGGGAAGAAGCATCCCGTCTCCATGGGTGACCTGGGGTGATATGTTTACTATTCTGGCGCATTCTGCTTGCTCTCTCGGCAGCCAGGGCCAGCGCACGGTGAGGGGGGTGAGGACGGAGTGGGATGGCACTCACAAAGGATAGCAAGAGGCCGCCATCCTGAAGGGGTCTGGGGGCCAAGCATCCTTGGGGCTCAGGGAAGCAGATGGAACATTCATCATCCCCGCCTCTGCTCTCGCAGAACCATAAGTCGCCAGGCTGTGCCGAGACACCGTGACGGCAATTCACGAGTCTACCTCTTTCGACATCTTGAGGTTCACAGAGCACGGCGTTTTCCAAACCCGACTGCTCATCAGCATTTTCCAGAGAGTAACACAGCAAAATAAAAATTCCTGGACCTCAACAGAGATGAGGAATTGTCAAGTGGCGGTGAGTTTGCCCTCAGAGGACATCTGGCGATGATGGACGACATCTCTGTTGTCACAGCTGGAGTGTGTGGCTAGGTCTAGGGGCCAGCACGCAGGGACGCGGTCTCAAATCCAACTGCATGGACAGTCCCCCCCGTCCCCAACCGAGAACTACCAGCTACCATATTGGCAGTACTAAGGTTGAGAAACTCTGCCCTGGGTACCCTCAACTTTGAACCCCGATATGTGTTTTTACGGAGTATTTTAGGGGATTCTGATTGAAATGCAGTTCAGAGAAATGGATTTGGAAACCTACGTCGGCCTATGGGACCTTGAGGGTTTTTTTTCCCCTTTCTAGGCCTCAGTTTCTCTATCTCTAAAATAAAGTAACAATAATAATATCTCGGGATGCCTGGGTGGCTCAGTCAGTTAAGTGTCCAACTTTGGCTCAGGTCAGGATCTTGTGGTTTGTGGGTTCGAGCCCAACGTGGGGCTCTGGGCTGACAGCTTGGAGCCTGGGGCCTGCTTCAGATTGTGCATCTCCCTCTCTTTCTGCCCCTTTCCCACTCATACTCTGTCTCACTCTCAAAAATAAACATAAAAAAAAAAAAGACACTACTACTCTCTATGTATCTCACAAGGCTGACGTGGGGTTCATGAAACTGCTGTGGCCCAGGGGAAGTGATCAACGCTGGGTGGACACGGCTGGCGTTAGCACTGTCACGACGGCCAGCTGGGGCTGGAAAGCGCAGGGCGAGAGGACCGGCGGCCGTGTGCCGGGGCGGCCGGGCCCGGCGGGCTCACCTGGAAGCGGTGGAAGTCCTGCGGCTTGAAGTCGTTGGGGGAGCAGCCGCACCAGTCCACGATGTGTTTGTACTGGCACTTGCAGCCCAGCTTGCGGTTCCAGTTGGTGACACGCAGGTTGTTGTCCACCATGGTGTCGCAGTGGGGGCCGTTCTCCAGCACCGTGTGGAAGAAGGACTGCGGGGAGACGGGGGCCCTCCTGAGACCTCCTCCGGCCTCCCTCAAGGGTGCTGAGGTGGGCGGGGGGGGGGGGTCCCTTCCTCCAGGACCACCTGACTGCCCAGGGACTCTCCTGGACACTCATCGGTTCTCTCTGCAAACGGGGTCAGCTGCCAGCCTGGTCCAACTCAGGCTACGTGACACATGCTGGCCCAGCGGCTTCATTCTGTTGCAAGTCTCACGCTCTGAGGGTTTCTCTCGACTGTCTTTCCCCGGCAGTCTACAATCTGACTGCAAGACGTGTCCTATCGTTCACAACATCTGTCTGCCCGGCAGAGAGGACAAGTCCCTCAGGTTATGCCAACACATGGGAACCAGAGAAGACGTGGGGACAAGTTTCTGGAAAACCTTGGGCCGAAAGGGCTCATGCTTTGCAAATAGATCTGAAACCAAGGGGATTCCTGTCTGAGATATCTAGACAAGGGCTGATGTTCTGGGATTTCACCCCTCGGTAAAGGAAGCCAGATTCATGGATCTATCAGTCCCAGGGGGAGGGGGGCGCCGAAAGGTGTCCCGGGCACCCCTCCTGCCTCAGCCACAGGGGTGTGGCTAAAACACAGGGAGGGGCCGGGCAGGGCTGCGCTCTGTCGATGGTCCTGAACCAGGCTCCATTGTTTCTTGCAATCCTAAGACTCTTGGCCAACCTGTCCTATGAATCTGAGAAAGAAGCAATGCTGAAAGTGAAGAAAGAGACCAGAGAGAGAAGAGAGAGGAAGGGTGGGGGGAGAGAGAGAAAGACAGACAGACAGACAGACAGGCAGACTTCTATTTGGACACTGTTTTATAACAATGCCAGATACTGGGCAGATACGTTCTCCCTGCTCTCTGCTCCCCAAGGGAAGCTGTTCCGGGGATACACGTCTGCCTCTAACAAATTTACAGTTCAGCCTTGAGATTTACTCTAAACTACTATCCTAGAGGGGGTCTAGGACAAGGGAGGGCAAGGCATGGATGCAGGAGTGTTAAGTGCCTGTGTGTGCTGGGGCAGGGCTGACACACAGAGCCAGTATCAGGATGGCTGCTTTGATTTAAACAACCAGAGCCCCCAAACAAGCCCTTCTCGATGAGGGGACGGGCAAAACGAGCCTCCACCCACCACCCCCAGCTGCCCTTTCCTGTGCTGCTAAGTGACATATGCGTGTGATCCTGGATTTTAAGTTTAAATTATCTACAAGCCATTGAGGCACCTATTCTCCATCAAGCGGTGGGGAGAAGTTCCCAATTACCAATTGCCCTGTGTCCTTTCATAATGATACAGAAATTCCCTGAAGATAATGGATGAGGAGGTTATCGACATTGAGAGAAAAGGTGATTTTCGCTGAAATAGGATTAAAAGCTGATTACCTAATGTGTGTGCAGAATAGTAAATCCTGGCTCAGTGATGACAAGCCCATCATCCCTCTGGAGTGACGTGGGAAGTCAACCCTATCAGCCTGGCACTGCTCCAGATGTCGGTGAGGGATGTGGAAACCATCAAATGAGATACATCGTCTTGTCTGGCCGAGACACACAGCCTGAGCCTGCGGTGCAGCCAGCAAGAAATGGCAGACCACTCATGGGAGGGGTTATGGGCTCAACAGAAGTGGAACCCACTCTGGAGTTTCCTGAAGTCAGAAATTAAGATGCAAGGGAACTGGAGGTCAGGGAGCTGAATTGAGAACCCCTCAGTCCAGGTCTGAGAAGAAAGCTCATGGCCTGTCAGTGGCCACATTTCAGAACTGGGTCCCCTCTCACTTCTGCATGGAGCTGGGGCTGCCTGCAATCTTACACAACCGGGCTTCTGAAATGGACTGTGTGTTTGCATCTCCTCCAAAACTCAGTGGTTTTAGTCCTAGCCCTGCAATGTGATGGTGTTAGGAGTTGGGGGCCTTTGGGAGGTGATTGGGCCAGGAGGATGGGGCCCTGATGAGCGGTGTTAGTGCCCTGATAAACGGGACCCCAGAGAGCTCCCTTGCCCCCTTCTGGGATTGAGCACAATGAAAGCCATCAGTATGTTCTCTGCAACCCAGAAGAGCGGCCCTCGCTAGAACCTGACCACTCGGGCACCCCGATCTCAGGCTTCTGGCCTCCAGAAGCACAACAAGTAAACTTTTGTTGTCTAAAAGCCACCTACTTTATTGTATTGTTACAGCAGTCTGAACTAAGACACCTCCCCCCGGCCCCCATGAAGTCTGAAAAGTGGTGACAGGGTCCCTGGAGCTTTTCAAATGCTTCCAGAAGCCATCAGGAAATGCTACGTCCCAGCGGCTGTCAGTGAGGGAGCTCGTGCAGGTCCAGCAGAAGCCCTGGCCTCTGTCTTTTAGGTCACTGGGATTCCCATTGTGACTGATGAGGCCAACACTAATGTCTGTCAGGAAACGATTAAGAACCACCCTCAAAATTAGAAAAGGGATTCTTCATGTTGAAAAAGTGGTTAGTACAGGATTGGTGACTGTAGAGGATCTGTCAAAAGTTGATGTGGGTGTGTCTTCAAAGAGCCAGCATAGACAGTTGTGCAGGTTGCACACTGCACAACCCTAGTGGGACACCATCAATACTGTAGGTCCAAGAGGTTTCTATTTTCTTTCTTTTATAAAAGTTTTCTGGAAAATGGCAGTCAAGTGTCTTGTTCTATCAAAATCAGCATATGATCAGTGACAATTTTATGACTGACAGGAGCCAAGTGTCTTAAGGAAGGACTGCCTTCTCTACTTTGCACAAATACGCTGCGTGGACAGCTGGTGGCAGTGTTGTGTGTCTGTCTAGTCCATCCACCCTCCATGCAGACTGGAGGGGACAGGGGCCGGCTATGATAGCGAGGACCCTGGGGGCGGATGCAGTTCTCCGTCTCCATCTGGACGTTTGCAGGACTACGTATGGGACCCAGCACTGCTTTGCAAAACCTTCAGCAAAACCTTGGCAGCTGCTTTGCTGCTGCGAAGGCCAGAGCTGGCTCTTACCTGGCTCAGGAACTTGTCCCTAGACACTCACCTCAGCAGGAAGCAGGGTGTAGGAGTAAAACTGCTTCATTTTGGTCACCAGGTCATCTGTGGAGAAGGTCACATACTCCACAAACTTCCGGTTCAGCAGGAACCAGTCTGAGCCTCCGTCCACAGCAATGCCCTCTGGGATTCGCCGGTCCCCCAGGCGCCACATGTGGGCGTCACACTCCAGGAAGAGTCGGTCGAGACCCTGTTTTCGGATGAACCTGCAAAACACAAGGTAACCCTTAGCCCTGAGGTGCACAGAATCCAAATGACATGCCACAATCGTGTCAGTAAAAGCATGTATTGAGCACTTACTGTGTGCCAAGTATTTTTTTAATGTTTATTTGAGAGGGAGAGAGAGCAAGTGAGGGAAGGGGCAGAGAGAGAACGAGGGAGAGAGAGAATCTCAAGCAGGTTCCACGCTGTCAGCACAGAGCCTTATGTGGGTCTCAAACTCATGAAACTGTGAGCTCATAATCGGAGCTGAAACCAAGAGCTGGATGCTTCACTGACTGAGCTACCCAGGTGCCTCTACTCTGTAGCGAGTACTGAGCCAGGGACCGGTGTGTAGCTTGTCACTTGATCTACACTAGTGAGACAGGTCACTATGTCCCCATGAGGCAGGCACTGTCTTTATGCCCATTTTACGGATGAGGACCCTGACACATAAAAGGTTTAGGGGGCTTGCCCCCCACAAGTGCATGACAAGGACCACCTGCTATATCACCTCCTCCTTCCACACCTTGTGAAATCACCTTTTCATGCCAGGAGCGCCTTGGCAGTTTGGTGAATACAGCCTGCGCATGCTCATCTTGGAATAATGCTCTTAAAGGCACACCTCAAAATACGTAGTAGTAAAAAATATTTAAAAAAAACCCCAAAGTTACAATGTAATTTGTATGCTTTCAGATTCACACATTACATACAGGATTACAAAATATTTTTCAAAACACCAAATTTGTGTGTGTTTCTTTTGTAACACGCGAGATAACGAGATCTTGTGGGAGGTCTAATAATGACTGTAATTTTGCAGAAGCGGGGAGCATGAATGATACTTAGAGGTGTGCGCATCAACCATAATGCGATATGAAAATATGTGATTCCCAACACTTACTGCTAATACTGCTGTGGTTTGTTACCTCCAGTTAGCTGGATTTCAATTAGAGTTTAGTGAAAATAAAGATCACTTTCTTCCCAGCCAAAGTTATGGACCCCTTGAATTCTATCCGTGAACCTCCGATTAATAATGCCCGCTCTAGAGCATATGTATGTTTGGGATTTACAAGGCAGGCAGAGCAGGATTGGCACTTTGTTTTGTAGATGCGGAAACCAGAGATGAAAGAGCTGGTAAAACAGATGTGAGGGGAAGGTGGGGGCGAACCAGAACCAAGCCCTCTGGCGTGAACCCTCAGGTCCTCTGCAGTGGGAGTTTCACACCGGTGGTGTGCCGGGCACTGCGCTGGCCCGGCGCGGGGACGGAAGACGGAAGGGTGACGCTGTCTCACTGGCTGGGACCTATCGTCTAGAGGTCTCCTGACCCAGGGGCCTCGCTGCTTCTCCAGCTCATACAACATAAAATCAACCATATTAAAGTGTGCAATTCAATGGCATTAGTACATGTGCCATGCTGTGCAACTGTCACCTATGGAGTCTCAAAATATTTAAGCACCACAGAAAGACACCCTGTGCCCCTGAGTAGTCACTCCCCGTCTGCCTTCCTTCGAACCCCTGGACCATCAATCTGCTTTCTGTATCTATGGATTTACCTACTCTGGGCGTTTCACACGGATTCAATCATACAATACGTGGCCTCTTTGGGTCTGACTTCCTCTACCAAGGATAATGTTTTCAAGGCTTTAATCCTGTGTTTCTGTCCACCCCGCATCCACTCCTCACTTTCCTGGGACCCACACCTTGATTTTACTTGGGAGAGCCACCCATCTTCAACTCCCACTTAACTTGGGTTTGCGCCCCACCCCCGGTGCCAGGCGGTGGCGACATGACCCAGGCTGGTCCGTCAGGGTGTCCCATGTGCCCGGCTGCCATCACTGGTTCAGTGATGGGTGAGTAACTCAAGCTAAGTCTGAGATCGGGCCCCAGGCTTTTGCTGGATCCACCAGGAAGGAGGGCTCTTCTCTGGCGTCTTCAGCGGAGAGAAGGGAAGCCTAGGGCAGCTGGCACCCATGCTGTCACCATGAGTATGCAGGTTGTTTGGAAGTGGAGGTAACACAGAAAGGAGAGAGAGGGCGGGAGGGACAGTGTTGATGACTCTGTGTGAGACCCTGGATCCCACTGTGCCTGACTCACCCTGGACTCTGCAGTAACGTGCTTAGGGCATTTTGAAATGGGATTCTGTCATTTGCCATTGAAAAAGTCCTAATACATTCCTGAATAATTTAAACTTTTATCACTACCATGCTGGATGTGAATCCTCCCAGTCCCTAGAGGAAGCAGATAGCCATGGATGTGGCACATAAACACCCCTCTTCTGCTTCTGCACCCGCCGTCGTGTGTCTAGAGGCCTTTGCACCCCAATGTCTTCAGGTGAGAGTTACCAGACCCCCACCAGGTAGATGCTGTTCTCGTTATAACTGACCTTGCAGTCCCGCTTTCTGCTTTCCTCACAGTTCCTGGGACAGCGCAAGGTAGTGACTCAGGAATGGTCTACTGTGATGCCTAGACTTCAGGGCATAAAAGCTGGAGACAGTCCCACTGTGCTGGACACGCTGAATTCTACAAAGAATCCCTTCCAGTGGGTGTCCCCAAATCCACCAGCATCCGCTGGAGGACAAGTGTGTGGAACCTCAATAATAAATCCACATCCCCAGGACTTTCTTCTGCATAAGGAAAGGACCTGGTCCTCTGGTCCTCAGTGAGCATCATGATGTAATCCACTGAATTCTTAACAAACGTGATGACAGTGTAAAAAAATATGTTGATGACTTCATTCTTTTTTTTTTTTTTTTTTAAATATTATCTATTGTCAAGTTAGCTAACATACAGTGTATGCAATGTGCTCTTGGCTTAGGGAGTAGATTCCCACGATTCATTGCTTATCTGTAACACCCAGGGCTTGTCCCAACAAGTGCCCTCTTCAATGCCTGTCACCCATTTCCCCCTCTCCCTCACACCGCCCACTCCAACCAACCCTGTTTGTTCTCTGTACTTTAGAGTCTCTTATCGTTTGCCTTCGTCTCTGTTTGAAACTATTTTTTTCCTTCCCCTTCCCCTATGGTCTGCTAAGTTTCTCAGATCCCACACATGAGTGAAAACATAGGATATATGTCTTTCTCTGACTTATTTCACTCAGCATCATACCCTCCAGTTCCCTCCATGTTGTTGCAAATGGCAAGATGTCATTGTTTCTCATTACCAAGTAGTATTCTATTGTATATATAAACCACATCTTCTTTATGTTGCTGACTTGTGCTTTTCGTCTATGTGGTGGTGCAGCTCTACCAGTAACAAGCTGAGTGACTTTGGAAAGTGATGACCTTGAGTCTTAGTTTCCCTTTTGGTAACATGACAAAGATGGGCTAGGTCTGGACTGTAAAATAAAAGGCTTCCAGGACCAATAATGGAAGCATCTGAGGCAGGCTGGGTGTAAGACAACAGGGTGGGTGGACTCAGCAAAGTAGAAAAAGCATTTTTTGAAAAGCACTCAAATTCATTTAAAAAAAAAAAAGGTGCTCTGACTAAAAACCTATCAGTAGCCTGAGCCCAGCTCACCACCATTAGCTAGGGAATTGTAAGGTACTTCCCAGCTGTGACAGTCTCTAAGTCACCCTGTGATACCCAGGAAGATGGTGTGGGGCAGGCGTTTTCAGACAGCTACATGGGATCCCAGAGAAGGCTGACACATTTTCTGCGGACACACAGAGGAAACACGCCAACCAGAAGACCCAGGTATCCAAAGACCCTGCTCTGGTTCCTTCCCTAACATGTTTCCAAGCGCAAAATCCATGCTGTTAGCAAAGCCACGTTCTCTCTGGAAGTGACTTGTTGAAGGTTCTTTAATAGACTTACTGTATCACTCGACTGAAACAAAACTCAGCTCTCACTGGTCCATTTCAGGAAGCCCCGGAGTTTAGGAAAATAAAATCCTACCTCAGCCCAGTCTGATGTTAATTATGTAATAATGTTATATCACACACACCTAACCATGCTTACGACTTTAAGTTTTACGTAACTTCCGTCAGAGCTTACGTGGTAGACAAGACTAACCCACCCAGAGAGAGAAAAAACCAAAATACAGGTGTGGAGGACACGCAAAAGTTTTCTTTCCATAGACCAGCCTTTTAATTTTGTGTTCCATTATGTGAGAGAATAGCATCGTCTTGCAATTTTAATGTGATGTCCCAGACCATAATATCCAAATACAATATTTATGCAGTAATCTCCAAAATGAAATATTCATGGGATGGGAGATTGGTTGCTATATTTACTTGCATTTGAAAACTGATAAGCTGCAAATGCATGCTTTGGTTAATTATGAGTAAACAGAGACAAACAATCCCCCCAGGTCTCGGTTCCTGGGTTAAGAGGGGGGTCTGGACTGGGATAAAGTGGCAGAGGCCCAGAGTCTGGGTATTTAGCAGGGGAAAGGAATCAGCTACTTGGGCAGCGATTTGCATTTTGTTTTCTGCCCTATGCATTTGTCATTACTTGGAAAAGGGAATGGCTGGAATTGAAGGTAAGGAGGCAAAGACCTGCGTGTGCCTTTTCCTAAATGCTGGCTCAGCAGTCAAGGGTGTGCGAACCTCTGACCTGAGGGGTGGAGAGCGGATTTATTTAAGCAATGGGCCCAACACACAGAAGATGACCAATGACCCCCTCCTCTCTTTAGCTTCATTTCCAGAGGACGCGGTTATGTGAGGGCAAGTGAGTCAACAGGTGGAAATACAGAACGGACAAAAAGACGGTCTGTGTACCAATCCCGACTCTGTCTTTGCAGGTGGTGAGATCTGGAGGTGGCCTGACTCTCTGGAATGCCAGTTTCCTCATCTGGAGGGCAGCCCCATGACACTTGTGCTGACACCCTCCTGAGTCAACTGTGAAAGTCAGACAGATGAGGTTTACAAAGTCCCCTGCAAGGTATTCAGTAAGCACTGTTCATTCCAGCAATGGACCAACCGAGTCATTACACAGCGACCCATTCTTACCTAGCGATGGCGCCCTCCCACAATCCCTCACATCTGTGACCACCATTTCATGCTTTATTTTTCTCCATATCATTTAAAAGTCTGTAGTACCATATACATATTTAGTTTACTGTCTCCTTACTAGATATAAGCCCAGAGAGGGCAGAGATTTTTTTGCCTATTTTTGTTCATAGACCTAACCTTACTGCCTAGACTAGTACCTGGCATACAGTTGGTGCTCAGTAAGTATTTACTGAGCCAATGAATAAAGGAAAGAGTAACAGCCATGCAAGTGTTCAATAAGGAAGTAGCAGCCCTTAACCAGGTATCTGATCCTTCCAAGAGACAAAGGAACTCAATCACAAGGAGGTTAAGTGCACTCTGTCCCCCACAGTCACACAGCTAACAGTCCTGGACTCGAATACAGGTCTGTATGAATCCACGCAAGCTCTTAACTGCTCTGCCATTCTTCATCCGTCCTGATTTGCCAGGGTCCCTGTAAAAGGATCCAAAGGGAGGATCTGAGAATTTCTACTATCTCAAAAAGACACTGTGCTCAAATGGCAATACTGAGAGAAAAGGGCTCATTGTTGGTTTTGGAAGAGGCTTTCTGCCCGACCTCACAAGGACTTCGGTCTTCAGAACAGACTACCTGAGGGCAAAAAGGCAATCAATTGCATTTGGTTTTTACCTCCTAGGCTTTCAGGAATGGGCGCTTTGCCTTCCAGAGACTTTCTCTACTGGCACGATATGGAACAAAGTCATAACTAAATATGATTCTACTGAGATGTCGTGGGGACCAAGTTCTACTCTGCTGAGCATCAAAGGAAATTGGATGGAAGGGGACAGGGGTCCGGATTCTCATCTGTGTGTGAAGAGGTCAGTTAAGAAACCTTCTGTAGCCTTTGAAAATGATCTCAGAAAAAGGAGACAATGAAGAAGTCTCTCAATTCAGCTAATTCCATGGCCTATAATCTCGGCATATTAATCGAGTGTGGAATTATTCCAGAACTGTCTTGTCCTATAATGAGTTCGAAAAGGAAGAGCTCTGCTCCTCAGATTTTACAGTGTGTTTGAGTAAGAAGGAATCTTAGCAATCAGCTAATATAATTAATTCTATAGATTGAAAAAAAAACCCCCAACACAGAGAGGATGTATGATTCAAAGTCATCCAAAGACACATAGCCTAGGAAAAAATCTGCCCTTCTCTTTCTCTGTCCAGTGATCTGTCACTGAATCCAGATTACTCCTTTAGCATAAGTACAACCTAAGCATTTTAGTTGAAAAGTAAAGTCATGGGACAAAGCAGGAAAACCCACATTGTATGAAATCAGCCAGCTATGTGAATGTGCTGACACGTGACAGCCGTATCACGTAGGGGCCAAGCTCTGGACTACATGACTCAAGTGCTGAGTAGGCCACCAACCTTGGACAACACGAACATGTGACTTTACATGGAAAATAGTGATGAGAGTAACACTTACTTCAGAGTGTTGGTGCTCAAGTTTAACTGAGATTATACATCAAAGGGCGTAGCATAGTGTTCAGCACACTGTAAGTGCTCCATAAATGTTCTCCAAAATGCTGAAGATTTTTCCTTCATGAAGCTACACATTTACAATTTCTATCTCTCCTCTTCTCTCTCCTGTGATTTGGCAGACAGGAATGGGCAGGGCGCCTCCAGAGCTAAGGAGACACCTCTATGTTTAGAAAAGCAATGATATTTCAGCACCAAGGACAGAGGCCCCAAGCCCCACACAGTGAACTTTATCTCCTGCGATTATTTTCGTAAGCAATGCCCACGGCTGTGCTGGTGGAGGTGACAAAGGTCATGGGCCTCTTTCTAATTCTGTGCGAGCAGCATGAATACATCATCCTTCCATACTACCAGTCAGCAAAGATTCAGCTCAGTGGGACCTAGTCTGGCAGCTCCACAGGGGCCCGGCTGGCCATTTCTCCCAGGCCCAGGCTGGGAGGTCCCTTTCCTGGCCTGAGCTGGGGTCAACTGTCATGCCTCTACTCTGCAGTATCTGGAGGAACAAGGGAACTTGGAGCATTCGCTTGTTCAGGAGCTCCAAATCGTGTCTTCAGTGCCCCAGGTCTGCGTGCTGAGAATATGGTTGGAATAAGATGGACATCATTCTGTCCTTCTCCATCTCCCAGGGAGAGAGAGAAAAAACAGAAGTAATAACACCTACCATTTACTGAGTACCTGCTACTTTCCAGATCCCATTCCTCACACTAAATCCATATTCTCTCATTTAGTCTTTACCACAACCCTATGAAGGTTCATTTTACAAATGAAGGAACAGAGACACAGAGAGGCTAAGTAATTTCCCCAAGGCCATACAGCTGGCTAGTGGCTAGTGGCAGGTGGCAAGGGAGTGATTCTCACCTTAGTGCTCAGGCTCTGGATCCCACACTTTTAGCCACTGAGCTATAATCCTGCTCTTAATAACTAAGTAAATAGACACAAAGAGCCACAAAAAACACACTAACATGTAATTAGATGTCTGTAGTAAGTGCTATATAGAAAAACTCAGGGGCGCAGTGACAGAAAATAAAGAGACAGGGACATCATTAGTGAAGGTTGTTGGGGAACTTCACGGATGAGGTGGCATTGAAGCTTCATGTCAAGGATGAGGAGTTGGTCATCTGAAGAGATGGGGGGAGAGCTTTACTGGGGAGGAAAACAGCATGTTCAAGAGCCCAAATGAATGGGAAGAAGTCGTGGTGGTTGGCGTGACAGCCATAGGGACATGCTCAGCTTTGCCGACACACTCGTGTAGGCCAAGTGCGAGAGAGGTGGGCCCCACCTTACTGGTGGGTGGGAATTGATCATCTACCTGCACGTGGCGGGAAGCCCCACAGTGAACATGCTGTGGGGGTCCGTGGGAGACAGAGGCTAGGAGTGCAGACCCTGGGGCCAGACATCTTGGGTTCCAGTCTGCCTCCCCACATACAATCTGTGCATTTAACCTGGCTGGTCTCTGTGCTCCCATCTGAACACTGGGCCTGCTATGACTACATTTGCATCATGGGGTGGTTTTGAGACCTGAAAGAAGTGACCTCAGTAAGGCATTTAGGACAGTCCCCAGCCCACAGGAAACCCTTAACATGTGACTATTAATACTGTCTTGTGCGAAGAAAGCAGACTTGTGTCTGATATCCAAGGGTGGGGGTGGGTGAAGAAGACGAGAAGAGATGCTGAATCAGTGGCCCAAATCCCGGGACCCAGAATCCCCTGACTCTGCGGCCGCTTGGTCTTCATGGCGCTCAGGGCCCCCAACCAGCTTCTGCTTCCAAGAGTCCACAGGTCCGCTGAGGGCTAACTGGTTTTCCACAATTTCCTCCACATTTTAAAAAACAATGTTTACTGCCTTTTGTTCTGTTTATAAATGCAATGCATTTCCTTCGAGGAAAGCTTGGAGCAGAAAGAGAAAGCACAGAAAAAAAATAAAAATCACACTCCACCTCGCAGAGATGATACCACGAACACACTTTTCTACTACTCTTTTGTCTACCTTTGAGGTGTATTGTTTTGGGAAAAGAAAAGTTCGCAAGCTGACCTCAAAACGCTCATGGGGGCCAAGAAAGGAGATGTGTACACAGCTTTGTGTAGGTGCTGGGGTGATGCTAAGCTGTATTCTGACGTGGCTGTATAATTGGATTAAATAAGGTGAACATGCAAACAGTGATAAATGCACTGGTTGGGTTTAAGAAAAGCAAAGGGCAAATGCAATCTGCTTTCCCCATTGGAAATGAGATATTAATTATCTCCTCACATCAGTCATGGTATTGTAAGACAGCTGGGGAGAGAGCCCATCTCCTGATGAGCAAGTTGGCACCAAAGGGCCTCCTGAGTGCAGATTTGCTTGGAGGAGGTTCCTGGCCAGGCTTTCAACAGATATGCCAACTATTGGCTCAACAGTTGCCTGTTTATACATCAAGGGAGGTTTGGGCCTGAAGATGAGTTCAATGTCAGAGAGAGAGAGGGCTGCTGAGGCTGCTTGGCTGCCATTCTGGTGCCCAGCGGGGGGCATGCTGTTTAGAGCAGGTGGGGTCCAGACCTGACAGCTGGAAGAAACTTGCTGATGTCACTTCCGACATCAGGGCTGGGACCCTCCTGGTTTCCTACTGGCCTCCTACTGGCCTAGCCTTCTGACATGTCGAATGCTAACTGTTTCCGGAAGAACTGCAGGAGTGCACGCAAAATGTTAGTCATACGCACGCCATTTTTAAGATCTTCTCCATCACCATTGTGTCTAACTTAACAACCCAACTGATGGTTCCAAGAATTTATCCCTATATTCACCCATTGAATTCCTGTAACAACTCTTGACACACAGGCGCCTGATGTCGTTCAGCCAAGGTCACACACCTAGAAGCCAGAGCCTGGACTCCTACGTCCTGAGTCCTGGGCTTTATGTGTCGTGCCTTTAGGACCTTTAGGAAAGCCCCCTTAATAATTTTCTCTACATCAACTTTGAATAGCTTCAACAGTTTTTTTTTTTTAAACTTAGTCTTATTCTAAGCATCACTGCTATGAAACCATGGGTTAGATGGCTAATTATGTAAGTTGTTGTTGATGCACTTGCGATCAGGACGCAGCCTCCCCAGCACGCCTCTTTGTGAACTACCTGAACCCATCTCGCATGCCCCTCGTGGATGGAGAGCACACTTAGGGATATGCTGACTCTAGAACATGGGGGAAGGACCTGCTCTCCCTTCCCCCAACCATTTCAGCACTACTTCTGCTTACAGCTGGCAGGACTTTTCTCTTTCATCTGTACACGCCAAGAACATAAACCCGCAGGTCCTCTCAGACGTGGTCATTAATCACAGCGTGGTAAAATCAGGCCTTACCAGTCCCAGCTCGGCTGTCCGCTAGCTGTGGAACCCTGAGTGAGTGAAAGCAACTCTCCAAGCCTCAGCTGGACTCATCTCGCAGATGGTAGCACCAGCCAGGTGAAGCGTCCCTGAGACAACACGCTGGAAAGCACCAGGCTCAGGGCCTTCCGGGGACCAGTGAGGACACTCCGTCCTCCAGTCTCCATATCCCTGTTCACATCTTATAAAGATGAGGAAACAGAGGCTTGGAGAGTCAAAGCCTTTGGTTGAAGTCCTGTGGCCACCACATGGGCCAGCCGGCATTTCAACACAGGGGCTGGGCCTCCTCCATTCATGGGCCGGCCCCTGGGATCAGCACGGGGGCCTGGGAACCTTGAAACAGCAAAAGAGCTCAGATGGACTGAAGCAGACAAAGTGCCAGAAGAAGCCCTGCTCTGGCTGGTTCCCTTCCTAGCCCCTGTGAGGCCTCCCCCAACACTCAGGTTGCTGACATCCGGGAAACTTCTCCGATGCTCCCTGAAGAGCAGCCAGGACACGTCTGCAAGGACATATTTAGGCTCACAGTGGGCTTTAGGGCACTTGCTTCCTCTCGCCCTACAGAGGCGAACTGGGAAATGATAATGGGACTGCGTGTCTTTCGCTGCATCTACTTTATTTTTGGAGGAAAGCAAGGAGAAACGGTGAACACAACACTCGCCTTTATTTAATTACAGGAACAGTCAGGACCAATTTGGCAGCTATTAAAATATTAGTTTGCCTTTGTGCCGTCCCTTCGCAGCAGGAGCTGGGAATCCAAATTAGCTGCCAAGGGTTGGAGATGGGGACAGAAGGTCAACGCTGCTATTAGGAACCACGTGGAATGAAAAACCGAGGCACCCTGTGGCCTATTTTGGGTCTCACTGCTGGTTTTTGGTCCCTCCACACCGTTTGATCTTTTAAACTCTCTGCCTTTGTCACAATGTCTTTTACAAGGGCTGGTCCAGGAGGAGAGAGCATCAGAAGGGCCTTTGGACACCATCTTGTTCATCCGCTTTCTTTTATCGAAGGGAGAAAGTGAAGCCCAGAGAAGCAGAGTCGCTGTCCCAAAGCCACCCAGCATACAGGGGAAAGCCGGCCCAGAATACACACAGGCTGCATCATACAAGGGCCACGAGCTTGGGCTCTGGGGACACATGCAACTGGCCTGAGTCCTAGCCCTGCCGTAACTGTGTGGGCTTCAGCAAGATGCCTCACCTGAGACTCAGTTTCCCCATCTCTAAAATGAAGCTAGTAAGTTGCAGAGGGTCACCATCTGGGGCCAGAAAATCAAAC
The DNA here is from genome assembly GCA_004023845.1 of Helogale parvula. Taxonomy (NCBI): domain Eukaryota; kingdom Metazoa; phylum Chordata; class Mammalia; order Carnivora; family Herpestidae; genus Helogale; species Helogale parvula. The sequence continues at coordinate 32,266 of PJEM01013150.1, forward strand.
CAACACAAAGGAAAACAGAACTAAACAAGGTAGTCAAAAAGCACACATTTCCAGGTGTAAACTAAATGCATGCTGGATGGTGTGATGTATAGTCAATAACACTGTATCGTGTATTTGGAAGTTGCTCAGAGAGTGGATCTTAGAAGTTGCCATCGACAAGAAAAAAATGTAACTGTGTGGTGACAGACGTTAACTAGACTTACTGTGATCATTTTTGTAAAATATACAAATAAGGAGGGGCGCCTGAGTGACTCAGTCAGTTAAACATCCGACTTCGGCTCAGGTCAGGATCTCACGGTTTGTGGGTTCGAGCCCAGCGTTGGGCTCTGTGCTGACAGCTCAGAGCCTGGAGCCTGCTTCAGCTTCTGTGTCTCCCTCTCTCTCTGCCCCTCCTCTGCTCACACTCTGTTTCTCTCTGCTCCTCAAAAAATGAATAAACGTTAAGAAAATCTTTACAATATACAGACTCTGTGCTGCTAGCTCAGAGCCTGGAGACTGTTTCGAATTCTGTGTCTCCCTGTCTCTCTGCTCCTCCCCCACTCATGCTCTGTCTCTGTCCATCTCTCAAAAATAAATAAAAAGTTAAAAAAAAAAAAGGAAATCTTTTACGCACACACACACAAATATTCAACCATTAATTAGGTCATATACCTGAAACTAACAATGTTATATGTCAATTACACCTCAATTAAGAAAAGAAAGATTCCCCTCAGTGAACTCCTTGGCTATCTGATGTGTTTATTTTACTTTAACCCTCTCCAGGAATAATAATAATGGCCAAAAAAAAAAAAAGAGGGAAAGAAAAGAATGGAGTCTGGGTGTGATGACATTTGAACTTGATTTAGTCAGAGATCAATGTTTTCCTTCAACTTCCTTTACTCAGTCCAGTTTAAGCTGGGTTTCTGTCACCTGCCACCAAGGGTCCTTTGTAACACACCACCCGTGCGGGGACTGGAGCTAAGCCCATGCCAGCTCTGCGCCCTGGGGACAGGACCACAGGAGAGCATGGTGGCTAGGGTTACTCATGCAGCGAGTGAGGCCCCTGCTGACAGAGAGGAGAGGGTGGCTGATGATGGCTCATTTTACTATGAAATTAATTCTAAATTACTGTCCTTCATTCATCCCAGCGAGAGAAAATCAGCCAAGGGCTCATTCGTGGGTAGTGGAACTCGGGAGCTTTTCTGTTCTGAGATCCTGGGGTTTTACTTTTAGCGGGAAGTGTGGTCAACCTCTTAGCCCGAACCTTTACGTGGTCCTGTGGCAGCGCGGTACTGCCTGTCGGCCACTGCTGCACATCAACTAGACAGGATGTACTCACAGACCCAGGGGCCCAACTCCGGCCCAAATGCCACCTGTTCCTTTCTCCCACCACGTTATTTTCCTCCGATGCTTGTCATGGCCATGACCTCACCACCACCACCCCCACACAGGGCATTTGCTATATGCCGGACGCTTCACGTGCAGCAGCTCACCCCCAGGAGTGTCGGTCTATTGGTATTTCCACTCTGTAGGTAAGGGAGCAGGCTCAGAGAGGTTAGGATACCTGTCCAGCAGGACTCCGACCCGGGAGGCACAGCCTCAAAGCCCATGCTTCTAACCTCTGTGCTATACCCAGTCCCAAGCGCTGGGCCTCAAAACAGTGGACAGAGAATAAATACTGACCAGGCTGGAATAATAATACTAGGGTGGATAATAATTCAGACACACATCGATCAGGTTACAAGGGGCTCCTTTTTCATCGGACTTTTCCATGTATTACAAGGTTACCTGGAGGTAACCTGAGGGCCTGGACACTGATATATGGGCCAGGTTTGAACTAACACCTGCGTGGAATCTCGTTCGGCCCCACCTTGCTCCCACAGGCTGCGGGGCCAGAGAACTGGATTCAAATTCTATCAGTGACCCGTTATGTACCTCGGGGAAATCATTTAGACTCCCAAAGACTCCTTTCTTCTCCTGACAAACGGGGATAATGATTCTTATTTTGCACTGAATGGCCGTAAGAATGAAACTGGGCCCCACAGGGAGAAGGTCAGTGGAGCAAGAGTGCTTATTAGGAACACATCACACAGTGGCTGTAATTCTTGATCTGCCCAGGCCTCTCTACCTTTTGTGGTGGCCACATGCGCCAGCTCATGCTCGTCTGTGCTGATCTACAGAGAAGCGGGACGTCTGGGGGTCCCTTTAAATGGAAAAAATGCAGGCTGTCAGGAGGATGGGAACAAGTTATAAATGGCTGGATGAAATCAGAGTTAGAATTTAGGCAATGATACAACAAAGGATTCTGGGGTTACATCTGGAAAGCTGAGGCGTTGAGGCTCATTGCTACCTTCTTTCTTGTCCCTCCCTTGCTGTGTACAACTCGGTAAACTGAGTCACAGAGCCAGCCAAAGGGCATGCCAGCCAGCAGAACACCTGAAGCAGATCACAAACTGAAATGCCAGTGGGGCCAGGTACAGAAGGGGGATAGGTGAGGACCACAGGGACCCAGAGGCCACGGGGCTCGGTCTATGACCCAGGTCATAGCCTCCAATGAGAAGCCTGAGGCCCAGAGTCAGTGGACCTTCGGATCTTTTAAGATGAGCTGAAATCTCCCTCTGCCTGGGAAACACTGCTATTTTTAAACGAGGCTATTCATTTTCAAACGGAGCACTTGAATTAAAACAGAACAAAACAAAACAAAACCAACACAAGGACCAAACGAAACACATTAACAAGCTCACATTATCCCACGTGCGACCAGGTTGTGGTCTGAGTTCAAAGCTAGAAAAAGCCACCAGCATGTCAGAGATCTGGGCTGTTTTTATTATTATTATTATTTTTTAATGGTGTTTGACGTCAGGATGGTGAGGCTGACCATGTGATCTCCCCAAAAGGGGGCGCTTGAGACTGGATCCCTTCTAGCTGATCTCTGGCCACAGAGATATTGACTCTGCTCACAGTGGGACTGCAGCATGCTATTTGTGGGTCCAGATTGGGCTTCTTGGTGCCTTGAATCCCTGCCAAGGTCTTGGGCAGCAGGAGTGAGGCACTGGTGAGGGCAGAGGGTGGGAATCAGGGAATCTGAGCTCAACTCCATGCTGGCATGAGACTCTTTTTCACCAGGAAGTAAACTCCATGAGAATGAGGATTTTTGTCTTGTTCACCTCTAGAACGGTGCCTGGCACATACTTGGCACTAGGTGAGTGTTTGCTGAATGGCTGACCCAATGAATGATTTGGGGCCATCACTTAAATTACGGGACTCAGTCATCCCACCATTAAGGTGGGAATTAACAATGGCTGCCCTACTTACCACTTACCTCACAGAGTTGCCATAGTGAGATAATAGACTCAGGAAAGGGGCGAGGTGTGTGTGTGTGTGTGTGTGTGTGTGTGTGTGTGTGTGTGTCTGTGTGTGTGTCTGTGTCAGGAGAAGGTGTGAAGGGCTATTATGAGAAGAGACACATTTACTAGTATCCCTGTCCTTGGCTGACAGGAGAAACCACTACAGACCCTACGTGGAAGAGGCGGACGCCCACCCGAGCCATGCCTTCCTCCCGCCCTCTACTTTCCTGTGGGCTGGCCTCAAAGGAAGCCCCAAAACAATCACTCAGATTTGCACTCCCATTTTGCACAAGGGTAGGTGGAATATGTACTACCTTGCATTGTCCCGGCCGTGTGACTTCAGGAAATTCATGTCTCGGTATCGGGAGAGAAATGCCACCAGCTGGTCATTGGTCCTGTGGAAACAAACCAAGAGGAAGGTCAGGGTCTTCCAGAGACCATGGGCACTTTCTGAGTCTTGGTTCCCTTCTTGCTCACAGAAATCAGGTCCATACAGGCTGATAAAGCATCTTCTTTTGTGGGTCACCATCACTGGGCTTACCACACTACATTAAAAAGGGCTATTAGTGTGTTTGTAGCCTACCTGTTCCATAGCCTGTACACTCTGAGTACAAGCACAGTACCTTAGCTGTTCTGGAATCTCTAGTGCTTGGCACTGAGCTTGGCAAACAGTGAGCCACTAGTGTGCAGCTCAATGCCAGATACATAGCAACCTCAGGGCCTTTGCACCTGCTGTGCCTGGGAACTTCTGCCTGGTATCTTTCCAGGTCTGGCTTGTTGTGATCATCCAGGTCTCCCTTCAAATGTCACCTCTTCAGAGAGGCCTTTTCTGGCTATCAAACCTATCATGGCATCAGCCTCCCCCACCCCCATCTTCATTATATCCCTTTATTTCCATTACTATCTTAACTGCCACCTGCAAGTGTTAAATTTGCTTACATTATGATGTAAGCTCCATGAGGAAAGAGCCTAGGTGGTAGGAGCTACACTAATGGTTGCTGGATGAATGAACACCAAGTCCTTGAATAACCAGTGGGCTACCAACTGAGAGAGCGTTAAAAAAATATGCAGTGTGATCGAAACAGATGACGTCGTTCCCGGTATTGTTATCCCAAATTTATCGCCATCAATCTCGGGGCAGGCAGTGTAGTCACAGCTAATCAGCTTGTGCATACAGCTGTGACAGTATTTTAAAAGGCAGTCACACAGGTCTCCATCTGCCAGCAATGCAGTTGGCTCTTCTAGTGAATAAACCCAAACAGGTAAACGGTGCTGAAGTGACAGCTCCTTTATCATCCGCTCTGCTCAGGGATTTTTACTTAGAAGGAAAGGGTTAACCATTGCTTCAAAGTGGGAGATGGGATGGAGGAGGCGGTGGAAAGGAAGGACCTTCCTGGGAACAGGAATGAAGGCTCTCAGAACTTTGGGGGGGGGCAGGTGGGCACCTTAGAAAGCAATGCCTGGGCTCTCGAAGCAGGAAGGTCTGGAGACAGATCCCAGCTCCACTCCTGACCCAGCTGTGTGCCCAAGGGGGGAGTGGTTTAACCTCCAGGTGGCAGGCTCCTCTGGACTCCCGAATGCCCAGCACACAGCAGGCTCTCGGTGCATATATAATGAATGGATAGCTGGGGATGTTTAAAGGGCATATAGCAGGTGCGCAATAAAAGAAAGGTGCTCTGCTCCTTCCACCTCTCACCATCGGGTCTAAGCGGTCTGCGCGACTCACCCCTCCTTCATTTCCCTGGGACTCCCTGGCAGCAGCACCACTGCCAGCCCCCGTTCTGTGATTGGCTGACGCTGTTGACCAACTCATAATTCCAGCAGCGGTGGGGGGGGGGCGGAGGGGGCACTAAGCAGTCAAGGGATGCTGCAGTGAAAATGAGCCCTGCCGATGTCCCAAAGTCCCACCCTACTACTGAAAATAAACAGCGACTCACAGGCGGCCGTTCTGGTGGTGGCGCAGAGACCCCCGCCCCATCCCCCGTCTGCACTGAGGTAAATCTGGTACAAACACGCAAGCCAAGCCTGTCGATGTGCACAGAGGTGGAGTCCGGGGACGCAGCCAAACGGCTAACCCCACGTGTCTGCAAAACGGTGCATCTTGTGTGTGGAGAACCCTGCCCGCATGCTCCCAGGTAAAGCTCATGTGTGCCTCATGCCAAGTTACGGCAGCTGCGGGCAAAGGGCCCCTGAAGTTGCGGGGAGACGTGGGAATGAGATCAGCCCATAAAAAAAAAAATGAAAGCAATCTCTCTTTCCAAACCGTAAAGAGGCCCATTCCATCTCCGTGCCTCAGCAGTTCCTGTTTACCAACCCCCTCGCCACTCTGCGACAGTTCATTATTGTCGTCCTGATGAATACGAGGACAAGTTAACCTCTGAATGGGTCCCTGGCAGCAGGAATAATAAATAGGGCCTCTCAGCCGCCTCAGGGGGAGGACTGAAGGGGCCAGGGCCAGGGCTCCCGGGCCCCCTCGCGCCAAGCCTCAGGCCTCCCGGGGTCAGTGGCTGCAGCTCCATTTGGCAACCCCAGAAAGCGCCTTTCAGGGCCCTGAGCTGGGGCCATTTTCACATTTACCGCTTCACCGAGTCCCCATCTGACGGGGATGAATAGGCATTTAGCGAATTTACTTAGCGATGCTTCCACATGAAATCGTCTCAAAAGATGACATCTTGGGGGAGGGAGGGGGGCTGGGGAGGGGGCTGCGGATTCCAGGCCCAGAGCGGGCGGTGGGGGTGGGTAAGGCTGCCTTTGAAAGCAAAGCACAGTGTGCCTCCCTTGGCTGGACTGGTGGGGGCGAGGGGACCCCTGCGTCCCCCTCCCTGGGGGCCCCAGCCGCCTGGCTCTCCCTTGGAGTAAAGAGCCTGCTCTGTACCCTGAAACCTGCCTCCCCTGCCCTTCCTCAAGGGGACATGCAGTTCAGCCGGGGCCCAACTTTTCCTGTTCCTACTTTCTGACGCCGGTCTGTAATTGCCTACATAATATTAAGTTCTCCTCGGGTAATTAACAGCTTGCGATCTGTTGACATTTTACCCAGTTCCAGCTTCTCTCTCTCGCCCTCTCTCCTGTTTCTCGCGCTTCCTTTTTTGGTGGAGTCATTTGCCAAATGGCTCCTGCAGACCATCACTTGTGCCGATCTGTACGATTTCCCTCCCGCTTTGGTGGAAATCATTAGAAGACATGTTTCTTCGTCCATGTCGGCTCCTCTGATTTATGACTGTGACTCCGGGCCCCTTGCTGGCAGCCTTCGCGGCCACTGGGAGGTCTTTGCAGAAATATTTAAATAAGTAAATGTTAAAATAAATGATTTATTTTAATAAATGATTTATTTCAATAAATAAATTTGCTGTAATATAAATAAACTCACTGGAACCATGTGAAAATCTGTTTAAATGAATGAATAAGTGAATGATAAATAAGCTCCAAGCATTAAAGAAATTTAAAAAAGGGGGCGCCTGGGGGGCTCAGTCGGTCAAGTGTCCAACTTCGGCTCAGGTCATGATCTCATAGCTCGTAAGTTCAATCCCCACATCGGGCTCTCTGCTGACAGCTCAGAGCCTGGAGCGATTCTGTGTCTCCCTCTCTCTCTGCCTCTCCCGTGCTGTGCTCTGTCTCTCTCTCTCAAATAAACATTAAAATTTTTTTAAAAAAATAAGCTCCAAACCATGGCCATTTATGAAACTGTCCCCCACGCCCCAGACCATGGAGCAGATTTTCATCACATTTTATTGCATTTAATATTCACAAAGATGCTATAAAATGCGAGTTTCATTCCCATTTTGTGGATTGGCAACTGAGACTCAAAGAGATTGCTGTTTAGTGACGCACAGAGCCAGGATTAGAATCTGGTTCCAGAAGTCAGAGACTGTCATGCCCTTCGCCACGAGACTGTCTCCATAAAAGAATGAGTGACTGAGTGAGTGAACGAGTGGACGCACGAGTTCCATCCTGGGCGTAGGTGCTCAAATGCCCCCCAGTTCCGGGCCTGGTCTCTGGAGCCACAGCATCACCCCACTGTTATTAGAAAGGCAGTGAGTCAGGCTCCACCTCGGACCTACTGAGTCAAATTCTGCTTTCTAACAAGATTCCCAGGGGATGCGCGTGCCCTTTAAAGTTTAAGAAGGGCCGCTTTAAGTGAAGCATGAACGCGACAGTTCATTCTCTCCCTCTCTTCCTTCCTCATCTTCTCCCTGAGGCCTGCTGAAAGCCCGGACTTCCAGCAAGTCACTTTCATCTCAGTAAGCCTCAGGTGTTGGGAGTATTAAATAAAATAATGCATGTAAGATCTGTGCCGTAGCACCGGGCATCCAGTAAGCCCTTGATAAATGGTAGCTGTGATTTAATAGTATTATTACTGCCATCTTGAATATCAGAAGCTTAAGACATTTTGAACTGGAGACAGCAGTGTGGTGACCCAACCGGATTTGAACTTGGGAAGCTTTCTGTGCTTAAGCCCCAGGGGATGTCCTGCGAAGCTTGTTTTGGGAAACACCCCATCGAAGGGACCTGTCTCCTCTCCAGGCTGGTGTGAGTTTGGAACTGGCTCCCAGGGGGCCACCTCAACACTGTGTGTGTCTGACATGCATAATGGCTGGGACACAGCTCAAGTCTCAGCCCCCCCACCACCAGTACTCGGGAGCCCCGTCAGAGCCAAGCCTGTCTGCTGGCAGCATGAGACAGGGCAAGGAGGGAATGGGGACCCGCTCGGCCTCCACTTCGACAGAGCACAACACAGAGCCAGCCACTGAACTTCTCCGTGTCCCTCCTGCCCCCTGGGCTGTGGCCCAGAACCCCCTTCTCTGATGCAGGATGCTGGGAAGACTCCGCCAGAGGTGCTCACAACTACGGGCAAGCCCGAAGCTAAGCACGCGAGTTCTTGTGAATGTTGGGGCTCAGGACCTCCACCTGCTGATGCTGCCGGCTGTGTGTGAACCCCAGAGGGACCTGGGCTGGGCCTCGCGGCAGCGGTGGCAGGAGACATCTGAGGAGGAGAAATGTGCATGGTGGCTGCGATGGGGGCCGGGGCATGGGGCAAGCCGAGGGGGTGAGGGGGGAGGACCTTCAGTGTGAGCTCAGAATAAATACGCTGCATCTCCCAGCTTCTTCCACTGGTGCATCATCTGCACGGTTCTTTCAGACATATGTGCAATTTAACGTTCAATTTAATAGCACTTCGGCTTTACCCTCTGCAACAATATTTGCAGTATTCGATGTACCCGTCTTTACAAATCTCAAATTCCGGTAAAATACACATAACATAAAGTTTGCCATCTTAACCATTTTAAAGTGTTAACAGTGAAGCTGTATTAAGTACCTTCATACTGTTCCACAAACATCGACCACCATACGTCTCCCGACGCTCTTCAACGGAAACTCTGTACCCATTAAAATGAGAACTCCCCATTTCCCCCTCCCCCAGCCGCTGGCAGCCCCCATTCTGCTTCTGTCTCTGAGGAGTCAAACTCCAGGATCCTCCTATAAGCGGGATCATACGGAACTTGTTTTTTGTGACTGGCTATTTTTTCTCCTTAGCACAACGTTCTCAAGGTAGAGCCCTGTCATACATACATAGCATGTGTCAAAATTTTCCTTTTGAGGTTGAGTAATTCTGACACACCATTTTAATGTTTTTCCCCCCAGTTACACATGAAAAGCAATAATGACTACTTGTGTGCCCCCCTGAAGCACCCGGGCCATCACGGGCATATGGAGAGTGGTTAGCCGTCCTGGCGTGCCCAGGACTGAGCAGGTGTCCACAGACGGTTTAATTTTAAAATCAGATGCCCCTGGGGCACCTGGGTGGCTCAGTTGGTTAAGCATCGAATTAACTGAGTTCAGCTCAGGTCATGATCTCACAGTTTGTGAGTTCAAGCCCCACGTGTGGCTCTGCTCTGGGCGTTGAGCCTGCTTGGGATTCTCATTCTCTCTCTCTCCCCCCCTTTTCCTCTGCCCCTTCCCTGCTCACTTTCTCTCTCTTTCTCCCTCAAAAAAAAAACAACCCCAGATGGTCCTAGGGAAACTAACACAAGCTAGGGGCATACAGCATACAGGGCTGCTAAAGAGACATGTGACCCCAGGAAAAATGTCATTTGCCCTTTTCTGGGGAGCCCAAGAGTGCAGAAAACCACTGGGGGAAAGAAAGGCTAATTGTAACCATTTCCCACGCTTCTACAATTAGCGTTCTGCAGCTCAGTCCACAGCAAGACAGACAAATAGCAAGAGCAACAGAAATAACAGCATCTAACACCTGAGGGCCTGCAGTGGGGTCTATGCTCCGCAGCTCCTGCATCTGTTAACGCACTTAGTCCTCAGGACACCCCTGTGAAGCAGGTGCCGCGATGCTCACGTTCATCGTTAGGACATAAAGGGGAGCGTGCGCGTCCACGGCTTTTTTATGTAGTGACCTATCCTGCTGATCTGTCTCCTAAGCAGCACATACAAGGAGACCTCATCCTTTTAAGGGCTACACAGAATCTTCTGGAAGGGACGCAGCCAATCCGATCGTGATGGACATATACGTTATTCGCTTCCTCCACCTCCCTTATGGACAGCGCTCCTATGAACGTCCTTGTGTGTTTATCTTTTCATATGTGGGTCTGATAGATTTCTGTAGGATTAAATTCCCAGATGCAGAATTGCTCAAGCAAAGGACATTTTTTAGTCTCTCTTTGTTTTTAGGAAGACACACTACATAGACTGAGGCTACCCCCAGAGCCGGGGTGGGGCTCACACTACTGCACAGGACCAAGCCAGCGGGCTCCCACGAATAAGAGGAGGGAGAAGGGAATTGCAAAGGTGATGGAGGGCAGGGGTTTGTCCTGGTGAGGCTGGTGGGTTCGGCAGGCTAGGCGGGCCCAGCAAGGGCCTTCTGGGTTCCACATGGTACCAACAGCCAGTGAGACCCAAATGAGCCTCTGTCAGGCAGCAAGGTGTGTGTGTATGTGTGTGTGAGTGTGTGTGTGTGTGTGTGTGTGTGTGAGAGAGAGAGAGAGAGAGAGAGAGAGAGAGA
>PJEM01013151.1:0-42596 GCA_004023845.1 Helogale parvula
CTACACCAAACAAAGAACCAGAAAGCAAAGCAAGGGGAGGGCTGGCGCCACTGACTGAACCAAATTGATTCAAAGCCTAAAAGTATATGCTTCTTTGCAAAGTAATGAGAAAACCATAGGATGAACAAAAGCCATATGTGCGGCCAAGAGGCAAAATATTGCTTGGGGGCTATTATTGCCTACTGGGCCCCAACACTCCATAGCCCTTTTGAAGTAATGTATGTTGATACAGATGCCTGCAGTTTAGTTTTGCATTGGTCACAGACTCTCATTCAGATCCAATCTCTACTAACACAACGAGGCACACTACTCACTCTCCCTGCACAGGCTCCTAAGGCCAGAATCCTGACCTCCTGCTTGGTGAGGCTGGCGGAGAGGAAATTGAACATAAAGCAAATGTGTGTTAGATGGAAACACTGAGGGGAAAAAAGGGCACATATTTGCAGAATGGTGTATAGTATTAAAATGCAAAGTTTTTTTTAACTTGGTCTCTTTTACATGTGGGCGTTTTTATTATCAACCTTCGAGATCTCAGTAACCCACAGACATCATAAAAAAACAACACACATTGCATAAGTAGTGTTCACATTTTGAATTAACAAAAAGTGGTTTTTGCTTTTAATGGCTTTTTTCCAACCTCCCATGTGGATTTACAATATTCTCTGGTTAAGTGCTGTGAAAAATAAGAACGTAACTTTAGATAAGTTTCCACAGCCTCACTAATTCTATTTTGAACTGTTGGAGAGCAAATCTCCAGGATCTCTTTGCTTCCATCCCGAAAATACTGAGGGGAGATTTACTGAAGAATGTCCCAGAAGAGAAATCCCACTCAGGGAAATTTACAGAGATAAGTAAGCACAAGTAAATGCCTCATAGATGATTTATGAGATAAAATGAAGCTGACTAATGGAATCTTTTACATGGTAGAACTCAAAAAGAAGAGAAGTTATTTGCTGGAAAATACAAGATACAATAATACAGTAACCACTTTTGATGATAACAAATAATCACAAAAATCTACTCCTGGCTGGTGCTTCACATTAAAACAAAAGTAAGAAAAAAGAGCAAAAATTGAACTTTTTATGTGACTAGTTAACTGAAGTTTGTTAAGATGTGATATTAAGCAGGCCTAGACCATATAATTTAACCTTTATAAATATCTTTCAAAATTATCAATTTGAATCATTTCATTATAAAAATGAGAAAAGTAAGGTTTATAAAGGTCAAGTAAATTCTCCAAAAAGGGACTTAAGATTAGTGCCCTTCTACACATAAATTCCGCAAATTTTCTCTATTTCACACTGTTTCTATGTAAGTTTTTCCCTATTCCTTTCTATACCACACAGATTTCTATCTCATATTTTTTGTATCATCTATATGATGGACACTATATTTCATGCAATTCATTCATTGTTTAAAAGTGAATATTTCAAAATAAGCATTTATATTTCGTCTCCATTTTATAGTCGAAAAACGTCAATTTTAGAGAAGTTATGCAGATTCCTTAAGGTCTCAGAGTTACTAAGTAACAGCTCCAACAGCATTCTATCAACCAAGGTCATAGCCATTTTAGCAGACAGGTGATTCTCTAACTTTACTTTTGCTGAAGAACAAAGAGAAGGATGAGGAAAATACTACTCAGTTCAGACAGCATTGATTGCATTGCTCAAAAATATGTGTATTTATTGGATTATGTAGATAGGCAAAACCAACATCTCAAACCAAGGTAGAGCAGACCAAATCAAGCCAAAACAAAACCACAAAGAGACACAGAAAGAGGATGTAAGAAGGAGAAATTGAGAGAGGTAGAATGCCCTTGAGATGAAAAAAATGATCCCCTTTAAGTCTTAAAGTGACTATTAATTATTCATGACTAAGCAGTGCCTTAAGAAGGCTGGAAGAAAACAAGCAAACAAACAAACAAAAACACCAGAAAGTAAAAGGCCAAATAATTCCTTGAGTATAATTGAGTATAATTTGTTCTCTCCAGCTAGAGTTGAGAGATCATGTGATACACAGGGCATCTGTTAGAGTTCTCAGAAGAATATCACCTTAGATAAAGAAGTAAATTAACACCAGACTAAAGAGTGCTCTGAACTCACCTTAAACAAGTAGAAAAACAAGTCTAGATCCTTTCTTCATTCCAAATTCTTTCCAAATAATTCAATTGAATACCAAAACAAAGTGCAATACTATTTAAAGGATTATAATATAACACAGAAACCAATAATCTAATGTACAAAATGTGGAACACATAATAAAAAATTACCAGACATCCAAAGAAACAAGAAAGTATCAATAATCAAGATAAAAATGAACAAATATAAACATATTTAGAAATAAATATTATTTGTAACCTACTTTATACCAACTAATCTTTAGAACAGTGTGAAACAGTGAGAAAAGAGTAAACATATTAATAAATTGCCTAACATGGTTAAGTTTAATTCTACTGCAAAAGAATGTATTTTTTAATAAACATATCAAAGAAATAAATGTATCCTATGTTCTAGAGCAGCAACAACTAAAACATATGAGAATAGGTGACAAATTAAATAATAGGAAACTGAAATAGTGTATAAAACAGGAGAATTTCTAAAAGATTACAATTTCTTGTATTACTAGAAATGTAAAGATAGGTACCAAAGGATAAACTACTGGTAGAGATGAACAATAATAATTTATTTCAAGAAAATATTATGAGTACAGTAGTTCTAAAGATAGTGACAAGATTCAACTAACAAAATTCAACTAATATGAGAGTCCAGTTTCAGTCAATCTTTTTATTCATTCTCTGACTTTCTTGATGTTTTTATCTGTCTATCTACCTATCTATCTATCTATCTATCTATCTATCTATCTATCTAGTTTATAACGATCACACTAAAGCAACTAAAAGACAATCTGACTTGGCAATAGAGAATATCAGAAGAGGATTAAGAATTTTGGGGGGCTCCTGGGTGGCTTAGTTGGTTAAGTGTCTGACTTTGGCTCAGTGCATAATCTCACAATTCATGGGTTCGGCCCCACATTGGGCTCTGTGCTGACTGCTAGCTCAGAGCCTGGAGCCTGCTTCATATTCTGTGTCTCCCTCTCTCTCTGACCCTCCCCTGCTCGCTCTGTCTCTGTCTTTCTCTCTCTCTCTCTCTCTCTCTCTCTCTCTCTCAAAACCAAATAAAACATTAAAAAAAAATTTCTTCTCTATTTTTCCTTCCAAGGTCACTAACCCTACAACTTCTTACCGAAAAGTGTACTCTCTGCCCTGTTGCTCTAGGCTTCTACCCTGCGCACTGATCTAGAGTATTCTTCTTTTTCAATAGATATTAATTTCTCTCTTATTCTGTTTGCATGCCTTCAGTAGTTTAGGCACGATCACTCAAACTAGAACCCCAGATTATATGATAGCATAATTTACCTTTTTTCTAATAATATAGATCTTCCTAATATCATCTCCTAGCTGAAAACAAAATGAGTCCTTCAAAATCTTGCTGATACATTGCAGAGTGTGCCACAGTTGAAAGGTTCAACAGCTATATATCCATATCAGATGCAAGATAATTTCTTTTTATGATAACTTATATTTAATTCAAAGCTTCATGTTAATAGATAAGGAAATAATGCTTGGAGCAGTTAAGTAACTCATCACAGACATAGCTAGTCAATGGCTAAGGAAATCCTAGAAGCTTAACCACTGAGCCACCCAGGTGCCCCTATGGAAGTCCTAGAAGGTAGAAGATTCATCTCAATCCAGTGATACTTCCACCATACAAAACATCTACATTGGGAAGGAAATAAATATTAGATTGAGTGCACCACCGTATGTTAAAAATGAAAAGACTGAAAGAAAATTGATGAAAGTTCTAAGATCATGGCCACTGTCTTGGAATAGAGTCAGTTCTCATGATTACCAGCAAGTTGCCACTTCTGTACAAAATTTCTATGTCTCCTCACAGCTTAAGACTTTAAACAGCATCTTAACTACAGCACACCAAAGGGTCCATAAAATATAACAATATTAATTGAAAATTAATCTCTCATAGGCAAGACTTACCTTAGCATAGTGGCCAAAAATTTTTGAACACCTGTTATGTCATGGAGTGTGGTAAATGCAATGCATGTATTTCATTTAATTATCTCAACAACCCTTTAAGTAGTGTATTTTTCCAACTTACTATGTGAATAAAGGCTTAAACGGGATGAGAAACTTCCACAAGGTCATTGCTCCTCTTTTTAATGGGTTAATAAATAGTAAAGACAGAATTCATGCTCAGAACTGACTGGTTTCAGAACCTTAGTTCATAACTTCCATATAGCACAAATAAATTCCCCCTGACCCAGTCATAGAAATTAGCCTTTCTTTTCTTTATATGACAGCTTGCTTTTTGCTTTAGATTCTCAAGTTGCTCTTATCTAAATTTGGCCTTTGTTTCTTCAATTATTGGTTTTCCTCACTTCATTACATTAATCCTAATGGAAGTTTCTGTCCATCCTAAGAATTTTTCTGATAATCTATTATGCCAATTTCTCAGTATTTTCTCTTATGTATTACACTAAAAAATATCACAAATGTCAAAGCTTAAAAGCAGATAATCAAAAATCTGTGACCTTTGAGCCAAATCCAGCCTGCTATTTGTTTTAGTAAAGTTTTATTGCAACATAGAGGCATGACCATTTATTTACGCCTTATCTATTACTGATTCCATATTATAACAGCCAAATTTAGTAGTTATAATAGAGACCATGTGGCACACAAAGTCTAAAGCATTTACTATCTGGCCATTTACATAAGAAAAGTTAGCTACTGAGTCTAGTCTGCAGTCTTGTAACTAGCCCAACTTTTTTGTTTTTATCAGTGAGGATTAAGTATAGAAACTGAGAATAAACATTTTTGAAACTTGTATTATATTTGACAGATTAATAGTATGTTTTGGAATTTAATAGTAACCAAAAAAAGACGGGGCTGTTTTTTATACTTTTAAAAAAAGTTTTCTTTTACTGGTAATGTTAATAGCGCACTATGGAAATATCAGATTAAAATGAAGAAAAAGGAAAAAAAAAACCCCTCTCATTTATCACACAGTATAGGAAGCACTACAATTTGTTCCTTGGCTATAAACAGGGTTTTTCCAAAGAAATAAATGTTCTTTTACATTTTTTTCTTGCAGATTTTATCTAATTCATTCCCAGTTTAGTTCAATTTTTCAAAGGCAGATTCTGATAGAGCAAGAGGAATTTGGCTGATCAGATGAATATAATAGTCATGGGGAAATATGCTTATTATTATCATCTTTAGCTTTTATACAGCTGAAGAAAAAAATATCATTCAAAATGTTTTTATATGCTATTAGTTGTTTGTGAATGTCTTCTCTGTCTAGCTGTAGCTAGTAAAAAAATTTTAATCTGGTTGTCATTTAATCGGTAGCCTAAGTTACACAGGGTGACATTTAGCTTTAATGATTTCAATTTTCTTCCATCATTCCTTCTACTAAATTGTTCCAGCTGTAATATTGTTGTATTGTCCTTTATGTGAGGGGTGATATTAAGCATTCAAAATAAGAAGTGTTTGTTCTGCTTTATCTCCTATGGGCTTTTCAAAAGTATATGATGTATTAATACATAGTCAAATAAATTCAACTTGCAAATGCTTTCTTTTCAGTAGGATTCTACGAATATTCTAGCTTCAACATGGCAGCTTTTCCTACTGAAATTTACAGTCCAGCCTCACGTGTTTAGTAGAAGGATGTTTCACATTTGCTTCTGAGTGAGATGAGCATAATTCCACAATTTGCAGCAAAGATCAAAGCTAGCATTCATATCTTTTTTTTTTACTTATTTCATTGTTTATGAAGTGCTTAATATATGATCCCATTTTCTACAGGATCTTAAATCCCATTCCACAGAAAGGGGGCAGAGGCAATGGTTAACTGGTACAGGATCTCGCAAGTAGCAAAAATTTGGAACTTGAATCTATGTTTTCCAAACGCAATCTCCTGTTTCTCTCTTATTCAAGTTTATTTTGCCATCTCGTTGCCTACGCCTTTGCCATAAAGCTTCTTTGCCTGGCTATGTTTACAGCCTGTTGATTTAAGGAAGCTTTATCAAAGCCCCCAGTTATCAGCATGGTAAAAATCCAAAATCCTTTCAAATGTTCACTGTTCTTGAATATTCACTACTTAGAAACTGCTACCAAAATATGCTGAGTTGTGTTAGGCTCTAAAGTATAAAGAGCAATCAGAATCCAGATGCATAAGGAAAATCAAACTTCTGAAAATGTGGCAAGTAATTGGCATCCCTTAGTGCCACCTTCCTGGTTTATCTGCATATAACCCCATAATCCCAGTATAAACTGCACTCCCATAAAATGAAACATCCTAAAATTATAGAAAAAAAATTCTAGCATTGATGGATAGGTTAACTCTGCAGAAAATGGAGTTGCCCTAGAGAAAACTTTTGATATGGAAAGTAGCTCAGATTTATCCCAATGCTTCCCACAATTAGCTCTTTTACTAAATAGTCCTATTAATCTCAATATTTCCAGGATAATTGTTTGTGGCTCAGTGATAAATATCAAGGCACCATCTGCCCATAAAAATCTCTTTTTATTCCTTTCCTCTTGTTAGTGTATCTTGATGGTAATGCTCTTCAGAAGGCCATGTATTTACAGTAAAGAAGTAGTACCTGCTCCTTATTGAACTTTAGGTGAATTTATACACACCAAACACATTTTCTAATTTTACCTTTTGTGGGGAACTGTTCTGCTCTGGAGATTAACAAAAAATAAGGATCTGTGTAACCAGAACACTTAAAGTAGCAGCTCTAGTTCACCATGTACCAGAATTGTATCCATAGTGTAGATAATACAGTTAAAAGATTTGTGTGGCAGAATACTAGAGATGTTCTTAACCAGAACTTGTTTGTAAATTGTAAATTGTATCATACATTAAAGTACTTATGAAATGTGTGACACTGACAGAAAAGAAGAAAATTCATGTAGGTAGTGAATGACGTGTTTTCAAATGTCATTTATGAACAAATGGGAAATTTAACCACTGTGAAATTTTATCAAAATACTCCAGTGTAAGGGCACCTGAGTGGCTCCATTGGTTAAGTGTCCAACTCTTGATTTTGACTCAGGTCATAATCTCACAGTTTATGGAATCAAGCCCGGTGTTGGGTTCTGCCCTGACAATGTAGAGTCTGCTTGGGATTCTCTCTCTCCCTCTCTGGCTGCCTTCTCTCCTTTATCCCTGCTTGTTTGCTCTCTCTCTCAAAAATAAATAAATAAGCATTAAATAAATAACCCCAGCATATTTATAACCATAAGATGTTTAATTCCTATAAGAGGAATCCTATATTTGCCACCAATATTTTTTAACTCTGAGCTCAAATGTGCTGTCAACATAATTCATATCCTTTTGTGAGGGAATGACTTTCAACATAGGGTGGAGGGTGGTGTGTATAGCATAATAAATTTTGTGGACATTTGAAGAAGTGTATTAATTTCCATTTCATCGAAAATGTGCAGATACATTGATTGACTTATTAAAGGTCATTTTTTGAAATCCATACTGACTTTTCTCTACTGCTTAGAAATTATTCCACAGATTTATAAAATTGGTGATAACATTGTTTTCACTATTTATTATCTCCATTTCTTCCTTTCTTTGTGTGGGTATTTACTAAGTAGGAACAGCTGGGCATTATCTTCATAAACTATTTCTTGTCGTGTACTACTAGGCTTCAGAATCATTAATGCATTAATTCATTCATTTATTTTTAAAAACATGAGTGTATTCTGTACTGTGTATCTTAATGAACAAATTTACCTCTCTGTAAAATTCCCTCAAAACCATGTGCTGTAGATACAATAACTTCTGATTCACAGATGAGAAGGTAGAACCAAAGAACAAAGTCAGTAGCCTAAAGACAGGTTTTCAGTAAATGAGAAAGAAGGAATTGGGAAATTAATCTTCTAAGTTAAGATGAAGGTTCTTTCAATTCTTTTTTGTTTCTTTTCAAGCAAATATTATTAACTTATGCAGACACGTCTCTATAACATCTCCAAAGAAGCGCAGAGAAGGTTTAGAAGTGAATCCTTAAGGTCTTAGAATATAGAGAAGAATAGAAAAGAGAAATAACATTTATTGAATACTTTTATTTTTAGGTACTTTATTTTTTTTCCTTATAAGTCTGATCTATAAAAAACACTATAGATTACTTACACTGAACAATTAAGTCAGAGAGAGTAATCCATTCAAGATCACACAGGTTATAATGAGAGAGCTGCAAATCCATAATTTCTGTTGTTGAACTAAGGTTATTACCCAGTATTTGGCTCTTCTCAAATTTTAGTAGTCAGCAGTAACAACTACAGACCAGTTAAAGCACAGACTCCAGAGCAGTGACAACAGCATAATGGTGTAGCAGATTGCTTCAAACTCATACTCCCACAGAAATATCAAAAGAAAAGAAAGAAGAGAAGAGGAGAGAAGAAAAAAAGAAAGGAGTTGAAAAGAAAAATAAAATAAAAAGACAAACAAAAAGAAAAGAAAAAATAGGAAATGTCAGAACCAACTTTGATAGAACGTGGAAAACAGTTAAAGGTTTGTAGCAACCAAGTGAATGCTGAATCAAGAAAAAGGCTACTTGCAAACATCAGCAAGGTTTTTTGGTGTTTTAATTTTCCCATGACCTACACCTTCCCTAAAGTCATGAAAGCTCTCAATCAGTGGCAGTGTGTTCTCAGTGAGGAACTCTGGTTTCAGGTACTAGAGTGAGGAGCACAGGTCTCATTTGGCAGATTATTGGGCTTTGCCTGTTCTACACTGCCTGGGGCTACCCGAAAGGTTGTGTAAGTGCTCATATCTATTTGCCTAAAACAAAACTCAACCCAGAAAAGCGATAAGCATGGCTGGAAAATGCTGCAAGGTGAAGTAACAAAACTGAAGATGCCTGGGGCAACACACAATTGACCATAAAAGCAAAGGAGAAAAAGTTGGATGAGATTACTTGAGAAATTAGGACATTCAAAAGTACTTGTATATAGAGTGTATTTAGAAAACCAATTGCAGCAAACAACAGAACCTCAAAATATGCAACACAAAAACTTGCAGAATTGTAGGGAAAAATAGATCTACACTAATAGAGACTGCATATATCACTTTCAATAATCGAATGTCTGTATAAAAGATCAATAAGGAAATACAAGATTTGACCAACTCTATAAACAAACTAGATACAACAATGTACAGAATGCACCCTAAAACAAGAGGAGGACTCATTCTTCTCAAGTGAACATGAAACATTTTCTGAGATCAATCATATGTCATGCTACACACAAGTCTCAATGATTTAAAAAGAACAAAATCATACAAAGTCTCTCCTCTAACAAAAATGGAAAGGAGCTAGAAATCAAGAACAGAAGGAAAACTGAAAATTTTACTAATATGTGGAAATTAAACTACATTAATCTTAATCAGTAGGTCAAAGAAGAAGTTACATGGGCAATTAGAAGATGGAGACAAATTAAAATGTAAACACAACATATCAAAACTTATGGGATGCAGTAAAGACAGTGCTGAAGAGAAATTTGTAGCTGTTAATATGTAGGTTTAAAAAGATCTCAAATCAATAACTTTTCATCTTTAGGAAATAGAAAAGATGAACAAATTGAACAAAATACTAGCAGAACAAAAGAAATAATAGTGATTAGAGGAGACATTTTTAAAAAAATAGGGAACAGAAAAACAACACCAGAAAGCAATAAAGTCAAATTTGGCTTTTAGAAAGATCAATACAGAAAAAGAGAAAGGAAGAAAGGAAAGAATGGTTGGCAAGTGTTATATAATAAGGAGCATGAAAGAGGCTACAGCAAGAAAATGTTTGAGAAAACGTATGTAGTTTATATAACGTAGGACCTATATCCTTCCATTTTACATTCCCAGTGAATGTCTTAGAAAAGACTACTGTGAACATCATTGGAGGAGATAGACTATCTTAAATTGCAGAACCTTGGAAATTTAAGACCAAACGAACAATTCAATATTTATCTTTAGTCCATAAAATTACTTGGAGCAATTAAAACATATTTCTTAGTGTAGTTGGATAGGGCATAATATTATCTCTACTGAGTTCCCAGTGCCTTCATCGCAAACTTCTGAAGCCATGTGTTATGGCCTTTAGTAGAGGGTGTGAATTACTTATGACACTAGTAAAACTGAAAGGAAAATTATTTAAATCTTTACAGAACTTTTTTTCAACTACATGTGTAATACAAAATATATGTCCTAACCTGTCCAGGCTCTCTAAAATAATATTTTATTGATATATGACATTATTTATGTCTTTTAAATGTTTTATTAAAATATTCATGATACTTATTACATCTGAAATTATTTGTGTATCAACTGTGTGTCTAATGTATGTCCTCTCATTAAATGTAAATCTCATTGAGGATATGGATCTCTTCTACTTCACCAGCTCCTGAAACTGCATTGATATACCACATAGCAAGAGCTCAAGAAATATTTTAAATGAGTGCTAGAGGAAAATGTTATCCTCATGAAAATACCGAAACTTTTCTTACCACAAACCTATTCACTCACTCATGTTTACTGACTTTTCTTTCTTTCTGTTTTTGTTCTGACTGTTCCAGGCTTTTTAGACATTTTTCATCTGATTTTTGTCATGAAACTTTAACCTATTCTAGACATGATAGATATTCCCAATGACTACCCTTTAGACGGTACCTGGATGGTTCAGTCGGTTAAGTGTCTGAGTGAGTTCAGTTTAGGTCATGATCTCACAGTTTGTGAGTTTGAGCCCTGTGTCTGGCTCTCTGCTGTCAGCATGGCA
Source organism: Helogale parvula (assembly GCA_004023845.1). Taxonomy (NCBI): domain Eukaryota; kingdom Metazoa; phylum Chordata; class Mammalia; order Carnivora; family Herpestidae; genus Helogale; species Helogale parvula. The sequence continues at coordinate 10,855 of PJEM01013151.1, forward strand.
CCCCCTTCAGATCCTCTGTCCTTCTCTCTCTGTCTGCCTCTCTCCAGATTTCTCTCAAAAATAAATAACCATTTAAAAAAGTCTAAACATATTTTTAAAAAGATAAACATGTATGTGACCATACCATTGCTATACTCAAAATTATACCAATAAATAAAATATTCAAGGTCTCCACACTTTAACTCCATTGTAATTTTCTGAACATGCCAATTTCTTAATGACTTTAGCTCACATGCACCAAAGTTCTCACTTTTTCTGAACTCCAGCCAGAATGACAGCTCTAGCCTAGGAAGTGCTCCTTGCACACCAGGAACTATGTTAAGTATTTCAAAATTCATTATCTCACATAATCTTCATAACAGTTTTATAATTTCGATGCCACTGTTACATTCATTGTTATTTGCACGGGACAGGAAATTTGTCATAGGGTGCAAAGTGTCAGAACTGAGATTCTAATTGCTATTGCTCTGACAACAGTCCCTGGTCTCTCTGCCACTATTCCTCATGTGGCTCCTGTTTTCTGCTCATAAAGGTGTTTGTATGTTTGCTCCCCAGTTATTTACATAGATTCTCTCTGCTTCCAGACCCAATTCAAATGCCACTTCTAATTTGATGCTCTGAGTTGTAATTAAAGTCTTGTTTTTCTATGTTTTCATATCTTTTTATACTTATATATCAACCTTCGCATTTTTTTGCTGTGCTATTGTCCGGCATATGGAAGCCTGCCTTTATGAGGTCAAGGCTATTTTTATCCTCATTCATGTTTGGCCTCCAAATACATTCATTAAAAATTCCTGAAATGTTTTGCTTAAGGATCTGAACAAGAAATGTAAACAATAATAAAACTCCCAAACATTTCCATGATATTTTTCTTGGTTTCATTTGTTTAAAAAAAAAATCAAAGATCCATATAATGAAATGTCAGAACTTAAGGAGAATCACAAGAAAGAATTGTTCAAGTATACTTTTAATATACTTACCCAAATCCCAGGGAGACAAAAAGGCAATTTGCAAGTTAAATCGCTAATAAACCCAAACCCAATTTTGTAATCACTTTTCCTGAGCTAATAAGCTACAGCCACATGAAGGAACTATTTCCTGGGAGGCACCAGAGAACACTGGAGCCCCGCCCTCCTGTCACTTCCCCCTCCGGTTTATCTCTTCCTGCTTAAATAAGCTAGAGTTAGGGAAAGAGGCTTATCAAAAGAAGGAAGGAAGGAAGGAAGAAAGGAGAGAAGGAAGGAGGGAAGGGAGGAGGGAAGGAAGGAAAGGAGGGAGGGAGAGAAGGATACTTGGAATATAAAGATCAACATCAGAGAAATGAAGGAAAAATTCACTTATATTTTAAAAATATTTTTTCTTTCTTAAAATATTTATTTCTCGAGTATATTAAATTCCAGTAAAGCACACAGCATGTTATAACATTATGGCTGTTATCAAAATACATAAAACCTGGGCTTTACATGTGTGAACAAGCTAGACAAGTATTTTCCAAAATGCATTGCATGGAACATTAATCCCAAGTGATAGTCATTGAAAAAAGGTATCTCCAAGAAAAATCCATAAAATGTGGCATATTAAATATACATGTGTCCTTGATGATGGACATTACATATTTTAATAATTCCAACAACAAGGCCCTTGTTTAATTCAGGTTGACCATAAATTTCTCAAATTAATTTGAGCAAGTTATCCATCCCCTTATAGCTTTTTACATTTGAAAAGCACCAACTATAAAAGGCTGTCTTAGAACCACAAGTTATTGCTGCTTGACCTATGGAGGAAAGCCTGTCACAGAGTATTTTAAGTGAGTTTTTATTAATGTTTGGTAAAAGGCTTCTGTGAGTGTTAAAGTATAAGAGGATACCACAAATAAAATTGTTCTAATTTCCACATCTTGATTTTATCCTTCCTATTTAGGATTGTACTACTGGACAATAAACTAAACACAGAAGCTCTTGTTTTAATGTTCAATTAAATTATTGGGACATCTGTTACTTTTAAAGAATGCCACACTGGAGAACAAAAGACTAATGATTTTTAACTGCCATTTACCCACAAAATATTGTATTATCATGATTCATATAATTGAGGTAAACATTGTGTGTTAACTAACTAATTCTTAATTGTGTAATTAATGCGGACATGGGTTGAACCATTGCCCAGGTATTATTTGCACTATTTACTTATAGAGGGAGAAAGAGGCATAAATATAGGGAGTAATCTTTTTGGTATATCTTCGGGTCACTTCTCTATGAGTTTTGACACTGGGATAGAAGAATATAATCAGCTATGTGCCAGTTTTGCCTTAGAAAAGAAATCCGTCTCCATCCTGAAAAATGTGTCTCTGTTAGTATAATGTCATCCTTTTCTTAATGATAGTACAGTAACAGTAACTTTTTTGAGTCTGTCAAAACATTATCAGTATTAAGTTTTGGGCTAAAACTAAAGGCCTTATTGGCATTTAATTTTCCAATGTAGTATTTGATACATTTAATGCTCCTACATTCCTAAGATAAATTTACTTAATCATATTATTATGTTGCAGTTATTCTGTGAAAATCAAATTAGTATTTCATCAAGTATTTGTACATCTATATCTATAAATAAGACTACTTGTGAGTTTTAGAATCCTTGTCTACATTAAGCATATGCTTGTACAATATACATACAAATGATTTTTCTTTGTTTTGAGATCTGAAAGAATTCCTCAATTTGGATATGCTGATAAAAATATCTCCACTTAGATTCACTTTGGGAGGTAATATTTTATTAACCTCTTATTTGAATATTGGTAAATTTCATTATTTTTTGTTTTCTTCAATTAATTTTAGTTGCCATGTTTTTCTAAACTTACTTCACAGAGATTTTTCAAAATAAACAAAGTTGTACAATACTCAAATATAATTTAACTCTTCTATTTCCTATGTCCATGTTAGTATTCTTTATTTTTATCTCTTCTTGTTTTGATTTGACTTTCCAAATCTGTGTGTATGTTTATTGCCATTTTAAAAAGGTCTATGTCTAGTATTTTGTTAAGACTAGCTTTTTTCCTCATTTCCGGTTCATTCATACTGACCACTTCCTTTATTATAAGTCTTCGTTAAGGTCTCTTTGCAGTCTTTTATTCATTTCAAAAAATGAATGCATGGCTTCTTTTTTTTTTTACTTATATAATAATACATGAATTTAATGTTATGTATATGCTAACGATTCTATCCAGAATATATACTATAGACTTTTATATTCATGACTCTCATCTTATTAATTAATAAAGAATTGACAACTTCAGTGTATATTTCTTCTTTAACCTAAGAATTATGGAAGCTATTTATCAAATTAAAAAGTAACTTTGTCTTGCTTATTAAAACATGCATGTATTATCAATATCAATAAACCTTTTAGAATTCATTCTTACATTGACACATCAGTCACTACTTCTTTTTATTTTTTATGTTTGTATATACAAATACACATTATAGATAAGTCATTAGCATAATATATGCATGATGATTATAAAATATAAAGTGAGATTAATTTTAACTTTAATTTAGGCCTAAAAGCTTTTCCATTTTAATGGTGAGTTTAGCCCATTTACAATTTTAGGAGATGGAAGTATTTTTTTAAAGAAATTTGAACCACATTTCATGTCTTACTTTTTGTTCATTATAACTCATTATTATCCCTTTGTGCTCACTCACTTTTTAAAATTTCCTTAGATATATAGTATTTCTGTATTGGGCATTTTAATAGACTTTTACTTATAAATTTTTGACAAATTATTTTAAGTATTGCTTCCTCATTATTTCTGTAAAACATAAAGTATATATTGGTTTGTTCACAGTATAAAATGAAAAATATATTGTACATTTATTTTTCTCAACATCTTACATCATCACAGTTCTGTTTTCTGCAGTCTTTTAAGAATAATATGTAGGGGCGCCTGGGTGGCTTAGTTGGTTAAGCCTCTGACTTTGTCTCAGGTCAGATCTCACGTTTGTGGGTTCGAGCCCTGCGTCAGGTTCTGTGCTGACAGCTAGCTCAGAGCCTGGAGCCTGCTTCCAGTTCTGTGTCTCCTTCTCTCTCTGCCCCTCCCCCTCTCATGCTCTGTCTCTCTCTGTATCAAAATAAATAAAACAGTAAAAAAATTTTTTTAAAAAAGAATAATATGTAAAAACACAGTTAAACTTTATAAATTAGTATTCCCTTAAACAATGTTGTGTTAAAAATTTAACATTTATAAGATTTATATGTAAGATTTATAATATTAATAATTATATATATATGACTGTGTATTTATATGCATGGATATGTTTTCTATACTATTACTTATTAATTTTTTCCTATTCTCATTTTTAAATTGTGTATATGATTATTTTATAGTCTAAACTAGTAAATTGTGATTAAATAAAATTAATATAATGTTGTATATGTTTATATTTAAATTGTAATTAAATTATAATTATGACAAGCTTATTCTTTTAATAATTTTTTAGTTTTTAAAATAGTTACCTTTGTTTACAAAATCTGCATTTTTCCCATTAAGATATCATAAAGTATTTTACTTGTCCATATGTTTAGTTAATTATTTTAGTTGCTACAAAGTGTATTTCATGTGTGAAATGGATATAGCATATTTAATTTAGTCAAGCCCTGTGATTAGGTATAAAGGGTTTTAGTGCACAATTTTAAAAATAATCTGAAATAGATATTCTTCCATAGTCTTCCTGCATACGTGCAATTAGTGTTGAGGATAGAGTATAACTAATGGATTGCACTTTTATAAGACTGTATATACTAAATGGACCTTTGATTGGCTTTGCCCTTTTCGTATACCCATCAACAAGCATAATAACACGAATATCTTCACATTCTAGCTAACTCAATAACATGATTCTTTTTAAAACATATTTATTCTAATGAACTATAAATTAGAAAAGGGCATGATTGTAAATTAGTTACTTTTTAGTGTGAATTTTTAAACTCGTATCACCATGATTCAAGCTCCCAGTTCACAAGCCAATTCCAATATGGGTAAACACTATCCTAATTCTAAAAGCATAAATTCTAAAAGCATAAGTATAGAAAAAATATCCATGCATTATGCATTTTTTACTTAATATAAATGGAATTATATAATATTAACCCCTCGACTTGCTTCTTTTGTTCAATATTATGTTTTTGAAATAACTCTGTGAAATTGTAGTTCATTCACTCTCACTGCTATATAGTATGCCCACTATGTTACTATAGCTCAATATATTTATCTGTTCCATTGTTGATTCACATTTGAGTAGTTTCCAAGGTTAAGGGTGTTGTGAATAGCGTTGCAATGACCATTCAAGTCCAAATTTTTTTGGTAAATATATGTATATATTTCTGTTGAAAATATATCTAGTAATTAAGTTGCTGTATCATAGATATGGGTAGCAGACACTGTCAAACACTTTTTCCAAGATGGTTTTGCAAATTTACCATCCATACACTAGATAGGATAAATGTGTACTAGAGAAAGCAGAAGAGTGGATCAGCAACCTGGAGGACAGAGTAATGAAAAGCAAACAAGCTGAACAAAAGAAAGAAAAGAAACATAATTGAAAATAGACTAAGGGAACTCAGCAACACCATCAAGCATAATAACATTCCCATTATAGGGATCCCAGAAGGAGAAGAGAGAGAAAAGGGGACAGAGAATTTACTTGAAGAAATGATAGCTAAAAACTTTCCAAATCTGGGGAAGGAAGCAGAAATCCATATCCAGGAGTCACAGAGAGCCACCAACAAAATCATCCTAAGGAGATCCACATCAAGACTTATGACAATTAAAATAGAAAAAAAGTAGTGATGAACAGAGAATATTTAAAGAAGCAAGAAAAAAGCAAATTGTTACATTCAAGAGAAGCCCCATAAAGTATTAGCTAACTTTTCAGCAGAAACTTTGCAGGCCAGAAGGGAGTAACATGATATATTCAAAATGTAAAAAGAAAAACAAACAAACAAAAACCTGTTACCAAGAATACTCCATCCAGCAAGACTATTATTCAAAATAGAAGGAGATATAAAATTTCTCAGACAAACAAATGTTAAAAGAATTTATTGCCATTAAACCAGCCCTACAAAAAAAATGTAAGGGGACTATGTGAGTGGAAAGGAAAAACCATAAATAGAAGTAAGAAAAGTAGGAGGCACAAAAGCAGTAAAATTAAGTATATCCGTATAAATCAGGCAAGGGATTTTCAGAATAAAGGGATACAAAGTATGACACCATATACCTAAAAGGGAGGGGGGTGGTGGTGGAGAAAGATGAAAGAAACTTATGTGTTTTTAGGATGAGTTCAAACTTATGTAACCATCATCTTTGTATAAACTGCTATATGCAGAAGGTTTTATGTATAAACCTAATGGTAACCACAAATCAAAAACCAGTAATAGATATGCAAAAATTAAAGAGGAAGGAATCCAAGTATATAACTAAAGAAAGCCAGCTAAACATGAGAGAAGGGAACAAGAGAAGAAAGGAACAGAGAACTATAGAAACAACTATAAAATAAGTAACACAATGGCAATAAGCACATACTTATTAATAATTACTTTCAATATAAATGGAATAAACATTCTAATCATAGGGTGATGGAATGGATAAAAAAGCAAGACCCATCTATATCTTGGTTCCATAAGTGACTCACTTAAGACCTAAAGACACCTGCAAATTGAAAGTGAAAGGATGGGAAGGTATTTATCATGCAAATGAAAGTGATAAGAACCAAAGGTAGGAATACTTATATTGGGACAAAACAGACTTTAAAACAAAGATGGTAATAGTAGACCGAGAAAGAAAATATAGACTCATAAAGGAAACAATCCAACAAGAAGATATAACAATTATAAATATGCACCCAAGGTCAAGATCAAAGCACCCGAATACATAAAGCAGCTAATGAGAAACATAAAGGAAGTAATTGTTAATAATGTAATAATATTGGAGGCCTTTAACACCTCACTTTAAAAAATTACCATTCAATCAATTTCTCCACATCTTTATCAGCATTTCTTATCAGTTATTTTTTTGATAATAGTCTTTTTAACAGATGTGAGGTAGTATCTAATTTTGGTTTTACTTTGCTGTTTCCTGAATATAAGTGATGTTGGGTCATTTGTATGATTTCTTTGGAAATAATTAGATTAGATTATTTTTGATATGAGTTTTAGGAATTATTTTATATTTTGAATATTTCCCCTTTATCTCATATATGACTTGCAAATATTTTCTCCCATCCATAGGTAACCTTTTCATGTCATTGTTCACCTTTGCTGTTTCTGTCTTTCTGTTAACCCTGGAGTTGTTTTTTCTTCTTTTTTCTAGTTCCTTGAGGTATAAAGTTAGGTTGTTTGAAAATTTTTTTTTCTTCGTTTTAATGTTTATTTATTTTTAAGAGAAAGAGACAGAGTGTGAGCTGGGGAGGGGGCCAAGAGAGAGAAAGAGAAAGAGAGAGATAGACACAGAATCAGAAGCAAGATCCAGGTTCTGACCTGTCAGCAGAGAGCTCAACGCAGGGCTCAAACGTACAAGCCATGAGATCATGACCTGAGCTGAAGTCAGAGGCTTAACTGACTGAGGCACCTAGGTGACTCAAGATTTTTTTTTTAAATATAGGCATTTATCACTATCAACTTTCCTCTTCCAACTGCTTTTACTGCATTCTGTACATTTAGTACATTGTGTTTCCATTTGTATTTGTTTCAAGATAGTTTTTTATTTCTATTTCAAATTTTTCTTTGATCCATTGGTTGTTCAGGAGAGTATTGCTTAATTCCCATATATTTTTGAATTTTTCAGTCTTCCTCCTATTATTGATATTTAGTTTTATGCCATTATGCTCAGAAAAGATACTTGGTATGAATTCAGTCTTCTAAAACTTGCTAAGGCTTGTTTATGACCTCATATGTGATGTGTTCAGAAAAATGTTCTGTGTGTATCTGAAAGGAATATGTATTCTCTTGCTGTTCAAATATGTTCTAGATATGTTTTTTGAAACCATTTATTCTAAAGCATATTTTATGTCCAATGCTATTGATAATCTTCTTTTTGTTTGATCTATCCACTATTGAAAGTGGAGTATGTAGTTCCTGCTGTTATTATATTGTCTATTTCTTCCTTCAGATCTATTAGTATTTGCTGTATATTTAGGTGCTCCGATGCTAGGTGCATATATATTTATAATTTTATTTGATGTAAGACCCCCCCCCAAATTTTCATTAGTTTTTCAGTCATGGTATTTTAAAAGACAATGATTTTTCAATGTAATAATGCCATTTTTTTAAATATGGAGATTAAGAAACCTTTTGACCTATAATTCAACTTCTCTGACATCGTTTGAGTGCGTCTTCTCTCAATCCTAAATTTCACTGCCTTAGTTCATGCTCTAATAATATCCTTCCTGAATTATTGACAATGACCATAATATCAAATTTCCAGGCATTTTATTTATTTGTTTATATCTCTTTCTAATCCAGCTATATAATTCCTTTGTTTATTTATTTCCTTTCTCATTGGCTTTGGGATAAAATAGAAATTCTTTAGAGCAGAGGGATTTCAGGATCTAACTTATCTACATCTTTACTTTGTGTGTGTGTGTTACGCTCCTTCCATTCTATATTTCAGCATGACAGACTGTTTTCAATGTGTCAAAGATACCATGCATTTTCATATTACATACAACTTTAAGTTTGAAAAAGTTCTGGGATTTACCCCCCCCCACACACACATGTATACTTTTTTCTTCATCTAAATAATTGCTTTTTGTCCCCCAAGACTAGTTTTGCCATATCATTTACAATCTAAACCTGGCAAGTTTAAGATCAACAATTAAGCCAAGACAAAAGGCATAATCTAGGACTTTCCCAAGAATACCAGCTGTATGGTGCCAATGTTTCTAAAAGACTTTCATCTTCTTTATGTTTATCCTTAATATAGTATCTTTTCCTTTGTCTTGTTTTATGTAATTTGTTGTTCATATCCTCTAGCAAACTTCAATCAGAGTAAAATCTTAAAATTCTTTTTTTAAGTTTATTGATTTATTTATTTTGAGAGAGAGAGAGAGAGAGAGAGAGAGAGGACAAGTAGGGGAAGGGCAGAGAGAAGGAGAGACAGAATCCCATTGCAGAACCCGATGCATGGTTTGAAGTCAGGAACCATGAGATCATGACCTGAGCTGAGATCAAGTCAGACAGTTAACAGAGCCACCCAAGCATCCTTAGAGTAAACGTTTTTGTGTGCACTATTTAAGTCAGGTATTAACACATAATGAGTATTTGCCACATTTTTAATATTACTGTCTCTACAAAATTTCTGGCATACCCTACCTTTATATAAACTTCAATCTTATTTTTTTATTATGTTGACTGATGCTACTTCTGTTCTACTTACCTGTCTATATCTTAGTTTATTAATCTTAAGCTCAATTACAAACGGATTTACAACACAGAAAGACTACCAAGTTCTGTAGAGCTATTTTTAAGAAGCATAATATCTTGAATTTGAAGTAGAGATACCTGAATTGGAAACTCTTTTCCAAAAGCCATTCCTCATATATCTCAAAGGAATCTGGAACTGCCCTTGCTAGTCTAAAGTATAAAATTCTTTGCTATAACACTATCATTGAACATATTTGAACATGATTTCAGGTTTCAAATTCTTTAGTGATCAAAATGAAAAATAAGCAAAGGTTGCAAATCCTCTCTAATGAAGGAGTTTTGAAGTTCAATGGGTAATTCTATTATTTTAAGAAGTGTGCCTAAGAAAAATTAGGAAAGGTTCTTACCACTAAACTGAGAAATTGTATATTTCTTATCATTCATGACTATATCTTCATTGTATAATTAAGAAATGATTGATAGTGTCTTTCTTGTTCTCAATCAGTAAATTGCATTTAGGGTGTAAAAAGTACTTCATGGATCTAAATATCATATTTTCTTTTTAACCTCTTCTTTAACAAGATTTAGTAGAAATGTTCTAGTAAGTTCAACTCTGTGTCAGCTTCTCAGATTTCTGAACACATTTATTCTTATTTTATATAGTTGCATCACTTTGAATTTGATGTCATTTGCTAACACAGGAAAAAAGGGCATTTACACTTGAAAAACATTTAAAAATCCACCAATCCCTTATAAATAGTAGAAATAAAGCAGGTAGAGTACAGTTATAAATGAATCCCAAACTTGGTAAAATTCTAAAAGCTTTATCTTCAAGTGCAGCAGTTAATACATGAGGAATGGATTTGATCTCAGTTACTATTTACCTGGAAAATAACCTAGCAGTTTGATACATTACATCACTAATTACCTGAATTTATAGTTATATATGAAGGTAGAGATGGCGAATTTTATACATATGAACTTAGAAGAGATAACACAGGCTGGAAGAACCCTTGTTGGAAGAATAAGATTTCCCTAATTTGAAAAGAAAAAAATATCTCAAGTCAAATAATGTGGATTTACTCATCTACAAGGAAGATAATTTATGCTTAAGACCTAATAAATCTTTTCTCTAATCTTCTGAAACCAAATAATACAAATCCTTATTTCAAGTTTGTTATATTTATAAAGGCAATAGCCATTCAAATAAAGATAAAGTATTATATTTTAAGCCATTAAATCTCAAAAACTATAAGAAGAAAGACAATTAGAACAACAAATTTCTGGTTTTCTTCTCATATTTCCTTTTATTACGATCATATCTCTTTCACATTGGGCAATTCCAGGGTATTTGGGGTGAGGAGATGGAAGAGAACTATCAGGCAGGAAACTTACCTATTGTGTGTCTGCAATTTTCCAACTCAAAATCTTTGAACTTCAGCTGCCTCAGCTATAATATGAATTGCATGGCTCTGACATTTGTACTGGTTTAGGTATTCTGTGATTGCAGGGCATTATTACAGTTTGTTTGGGCTATATCCCATTAGTTTCAAAGTTTCTACATCACCAACACATTATTTGTTTGCCTGATGTATTCTCCTAAGTTAATATCTTTCTGGAGTACAGGCTTAAAGATTCTTAGAGAATCTTTTTTATTTTTTAATGATGTGGATACAGGAAGTCCAAGGATGTGTAATAGAAGTCACTCTGAAAAAAATGGGTTTAGCATATACAATTTCCTGAACATACTGATAACTTAAGCTAGATTGCACTCTGAACACAAGAAATCAAATTGCTTCTGTTGAGTGGTTCATTACATCAGTGGATCAAATGGCAATAATCAAAACACAAGGATTTCTTTTATTTATAATCCAGATAAGATCTTATGCAATATTATCATTAATAAATACTTATAGCACATTAATTGTATTATCAACCTAATTTATCTATAACCTTGGTGTATGGAAGTCTGTATTATAGCAGTGATTATTAGATATAGAGTTGTTCTAAAAGGATTAGAATAACACTGTTTACTTGGAAATTATCTCATCAATTTCCGTAGTATCTTTGCAGGTTAGGAAGGAAAATTTTAACAAAATTGTTTGGAAAATTGCCATGTATACTCATGCATGGGAAAATAAACCTGGAGAAATAAATGATTTCCAAAAGATCTTAAAGGAACTAAATAGTAATAACATGTATAATGAGTGTGTTCTGTTTGTCAGACTTACATTTAAGCCATTCACGCACAGTATTTTACTTAATAATGAAGACAGCCCTCATGTTAGATACTATTATGTCATTATAAAGGCAAAAAAATTAAGCCACAGAATATTTACATAACTTGGGAATCTTAGGTTGCACTGCAGAGAGGACTTCATCTTAGTGTTTAGTTTACCAAATGTTTTGTCCTTCTAATGATAAAAAGTATTATTATTTATCACTGTACAAAATATTATAATGCAATATTATTTTTTAACTTTCTTAACTTCATTGTAATATTTTCCTTATTCTTCCATCTGTATTTCTTCTCTTAATCTCCACACATCTTCCACCAGCATCAAAGGCCTATATGTTTTTATATCTTAACATGTGTCTGACTTGTAAGTATAGCAGTTTTCTTACAAGACATAACACCCTAGATTTCCAAGTAGCAGAAGGATTCTAAAATCTAAGTATTATAATTAGAGGGAACAAACAAAGCAATGATCAGGAATAGAAATTAAATATTAGCTAAATAACAGTCACCTAAACCTGGATAAAATAGATAATGATACTCTTTCCTGATGGTCTTTCTCCAAATTTACCCCCCTACCTTAAATATTTTTCATATTACTATATGTTTATAATTATAAATTAAGATAAAAGGAGGCCAAGAAAAAAGTAATGTGCAGTTCTCTTTGATTGTTTATCAAATGGCCATCCATACTCTTAATAAGACAACAAATAGTTATGTAGGACCAATGTCTACAATACAAGTCACACTATGGCTATCATTGGATAAGAAACTAAGTAGGAGTTTGATTAAAGAATAAATTATTCATGCTAAGTATCACTTTAATTCTCAAGTAGATTGACAAATGTGTGACACATTTTATTGATAGTATTTAAGAGTATAAATATATGTTACACATATACTCTTGCATATATCAGATACTACATTTAGAAAAATATATGTATAAAAATGAATAATTCATTAAAGCCTGAGGCCAGACTATCATTTTATAAGTAACCGTGGAGAAGCAAAAATTTCCAGGTATCTGTAGATATTTTAGATTAAAAACCTAAGCATTTCTTTCTAAGACACTTGGAAGAGTTGGAATGATTTGAATAAAGGGATTTCTTCTTCCCTAACTTATACTCATGAATTGAGGACAATCCAATCCATGATGATCTCTCTCTTCACATCAGCTATCTGTGACCAGAATATGTGACTTGAAATTCTTAGAGCTAGTCTGGGACCAATGCTCTTCAATGGAAAGAGGCTTTATGATTTTCCTCTGCCTATGACACTAAGCTCTCTAATACCTCACTCTGTCGTCCTGGTCACAATACATTAAACTCAAATCTTCAACTGACACAAAGATATTTATAGTCCTGATATAAAGAAGTTCAGCAGACTATGGAGTGTTTTGTGTAAAGACTTCTCAGAACATTTTATGTTAAATAGTGACTAAAGTAGATCTTCACTCATGGAGGAATTAAAAATAAAGCAGTGTAAAGGTAGAAAGAATGTATCTATAGAAATGTCAAGGATCATACCAGAAAAGTAAAAATTAAATAGCCAATACTATATAAAGAGAGGTAGAAACAAAGAAAAGGTAGGCCATGCATGGTCTTCATTGGAAAAGAAAGAAGCAGTAGCCTACTTTTGAGTGAACACTAAGAACATTGACTTGAGAGCTGCCAGTACATCTTGATGAGTGATGAAGTGCTTTGCTGCCAAGAACTCTTTACATAAAGTTGCTGAGGCAATCTTTTTGAATTCATTTTCAATACATTTTTACCATTCAACATAACTTGAATATGATTCTGATCCTAGTAACCTAAAAGCAGTGAACTAATACCATTATTCATAGGTCAGATAACTTTCATATTTAGAAGAAACTATAGAAGCTTATTCTTTTTCCAATTCCATATTGAAAACAAATTCTTTATGTAACTTCTTAAAATGGTGTTCATTCAGTTTCTTTACTCACCCTACAAAGAAAAATGTATCTGTTCTCAATGTGAAAATTGCAGACAAGTTCGAAAACTAAAAAATTCTCCCCTGTATTAAGTCAATATGTGCCTCAGGCACATTTCATTAATTGATGTAAATTCTCATAGAGTAATAAAATCAACATTCATTTGTCTTCCAATTGACAATATTTTTTAAATGTTATCAATGCCTGTATGAGTCTTCCGGTTTTTTTGTCGTAGTTGTTTTTAATTTCATGGTAAAATGCCTTTGACAATGCTTAACTTTCAACCATGACCATTATTTCATGAATATAGTATTGTTCTCTTGATATGTGTAATATAATTGAACACAAGACATGGAAGGGCTAAAAATACAGTAGCACAATAATATTACCACTTTTAGACACTGTTTTACATTTATCTGATTATGATGAAATAAAGATGATCTTTTGAGTAACTTCAACATATGCTTGGCTAACTTTAGACTTTAAAATGATTGTGGATAAATTTTGTATCATTGGATTTAGTTTACTTTTCTGCTTGTTAAATTTATTTTGAATGATAATACCCATTTGCTCCTTAATCTGGTGACAGACATAGCATTTTTTTTAATTTTATATTTCTACATAAGTCCTCATGTGTCTTGTAGCTATAATTAGATATAAACTTCTTTGAATGCAGTCATCTCTTATAATTCTTTATCTACTCCATGGCACCTAATACAGAGCTTTGTATTTGGCATGCATTTAACATATCTTTATCAATTAATCAATAACACTGAATATACCACTTGCTTTCCTAATTTTTTTTAATTTATTTTTTTAACATTTTTGAGAGACAGAGACAGAATGTAAGCTGGGGAGGGGCAAAGAAAGAGGGAGACACAGAATCTAAAGCAGGGTCCAGGCTCTGAGCTTTCAGCACAGAACTGAATGCAGGGCTTGAATCCATGAACCATGAGATCATGACCTAAGTTGAAGTCAGCCACTTAACCAACTGAGCCAGTCAGGTGCCCCTCCTATATTTTACATGTAGTTTGATATTTTAGAAAAAAATCAGGTGAAGCTTTATTTTATCATCCATTTTTCATTTTACCAAAGAGAAGCCCAATGATGGTGGATTTAGATACTAATTTACATGTTAATAATAACATATCAAGTTGGTTGAAATGCATATCGAATTGGAAGATGAACAGTTTTCATGTAGTCTCTAATTGATGTTGAGCCTTATTATAAATCAATTTCCTGATTAGGCAAAATAACAGTTTTCTGACCAAAACTATATCTACAGTGCCACAGGATACCTCTGTCTGTTTAATTTTTACCTCTTGCCTCATTGCTCTTGCCATCTGATCAGCATTAAGATGTTAATAAATGCCAGAGTTCATTGTTTCCATTTCCAAAGCCTAAAGGACACCACATTCATCTTATGTTCAATTAGTATTTGTCTGATCACTAAGAATATATCATTTGACATTCAAATTATTTAATATCCATGGTAATGGGGAGAATATAGACTTGACATTGCAGGGGTTTTTTTCTGATTAAAATAAATAAAACTAAGTTACTATTTAAATAGTTTTTATTATTTACAAACATTATTACATTCTATTGAAAACATTATTGTTAAATTATTCAGTAATGGCTTCCATAATAATTTGTACCGACACACAAACTTTACTCAACTGTGTTAAGGCTTTGGTCAGTCTAAACCTATAATTCTTTGTAACTTGACCTTTGTCTCTTAGAGACAGGCCTGGGAACTTCTCACAAAATTAGAGCTTTAAAGTATAGGACAGAAAGATTGTTGGTATAATTTTACTTTATGTAAAAGGACCGGATTTACAGAGGTACATAACCCTAAGTATACCATTCTATTTAACATAGGACTTGGTCAAAATCCTATAATTTCTTCAGCTATAATCTTTTAAAAGGAAAAAAAAACAAGTAAAATTTGTAATATAATAAAGCCTTTTAAAAATACAGTGTTTATGGTATACCGTATCAGTTATACCATAACTGACAGAAAGTCAATTTTTTAGAAATTAAAGAATAGAACTATTATATGATCCAAAAGTTTTACTCTTGAGTATATATGTATATCCAAGGGAAATGAAATTAGTATCTCAAGGAGATATCTATACTCTTATGTTCTTTCCAGCTTATTCACAATTACTAACATATGAAAATAACCTAAATGTCCTTCAACAAATGAATGAATAAAGAAAATGTGGTAAAGGGGCTCTTGGGAGGCCCAACTGGTTAAGCATCCAACATCAGCTCAGGTCATGATCTCATAACTCATGAGTTCGAGCCCTGTGTTAGGCTGTGCTGACAGCTCAGAGCCTGGAGCCTGCTTTGGATTCTGTGGCTCCCTCTCTCTCTGCCCCTCCCCAGCTTGCTCTTTGTTTCTCTCTCCTTCAAAAATAATAAACACAAAATTCTTTTTAAAATGTGGTATGTATACAGTGGGATATTATTTAGTCATTAAAAAAGAAAGAAATTTTACCATCTGGAACTACATAGATGGATTTGGAAGGTACTATGCTAAGTGAAAAATAAATACTGTGGTATTATATTATCATTTGTACATGAAATCTGAGGGAAAAAAAGACTGATTTCATAGAAATAGAAACAATAGAATGGTCGTTGCCAGGAGGTGGGGGAAGAAGGAAATAGGGAGAAGTAAGTCAAAAGGTACAAACTTTCAGTTATCAGATAAATGAATTCTAAGGATTTAATATACAGCCTAATTGACTGTAATTAATAATGTTGTGTGCGCTTGAAATATGCTGAGAGCAGATCTTTAGCATTAAAAAAAATCAGAGTTAACTATATGAAGTGATGGATGTGTTAATTATCTTAATTTTGGCAATCATTTCCCTATGTATATGTATATCAAACATCATGTTATACACTTTAAATATATATAATTATATTTGTCAATTATTCTTCAATGCAGTTGGAAAAATAAAATAAATGTTAAGTAAAATATTTTAAGTAAATAACATAAAATATGATATTAAGGAGACCTTGATGTGTAACACATTGTGGGTGTCATACAGTTTTTATCAAGTAAGTATATTAAGAGCTGGATTGATCACATTATATCTTTAGAATTTTTTTATTATTGTGTAAGACACATAACATGTGATCTACCCCTTGCCTAATTTTTAACTTTACAATGTAGTATTGTTAAGTATGAGCACACTGTTACACAATATACCCCTGGAACTTTAACATTTTTCATGACTGAAATTTTATACTCATTGAAAAGAAACTTCTCATTTCCCTCTTTCCCCAGACTATCAACAACCGTTCTACTTCCACTTGAGTGAGTTTAACTGTTAAAGATATCTCATGTAAGTGGAATCATGCAGTTTTTTTCTTTCTGTTACCCTTTCATTTCATTTAACATAATGTCCTCAAGATTGATCCATGCTTTGGCTTAGGGCAGGATTTTCTTTTTGTTTTTAATGGCAGAATAATATTACATTGTATGTGTAAACCACGTTTTCTTTATGCATTCGTCTGTCAATGTTCATTTAGGTTGTTTCAATGATTGTGGAAGTGGAGATATCTCTTCAATTCTTTTGAATAAATACTCAAAAGTGGGGTGGATAGACACTAAGAATTCTTTCTGATGTGTTAGGGTAGGATGATAAGAATTTAAGGAAAATAATCTCCTTTTCACAATTTATATATATATATATATATATATATATATATACACACACACACACACACATATATGTTTATATATATGTTAATGTGGCAGAATCATCAATAATCTAAAAGTAAGCAAAGAAGTCTGCAATATGAAATATTGTGATACATAAGGAAAAGCACCATTTGGGCAGAGAAATGTTTAGGTACAAGGTAATTTCCTAGAAACTGTATCAAGAAACACTGATCAAATGTCTACTGGATCATGCAGCTGTGCATGGCACCTTTTGCATACAAGAGCAATGTTTTTGTTTCTATAAGCAAGATTATTGTCCTTTAAGTCTTTTCCATGAACAGAGAAAAAGAACAGAGATTCAGCAAAAGGGCACTGAAATTTATTGAAATTCCCTGGCATCAGAAAAAGTCCTCAGAATAAAAGGCTGTCATAAATAATAGAGTCTGATAGTTTTTTATTTTACTAGAAAAAAAACACTAAAACAAAAAATTATAATTTTTTAAATAAAGATTATTTATTTATTGGGTGCCTGGGTGACTCAGTCAGTTGAGCATCTGACTCTTGATTTCGGGTCAGGTCTATGTTGATAGGGCAGAGCCTGCTTGGGACACTTTCACTCCCTCTCTCTCTGCTCCTACCCCTGTTTGTGCATGCACTCTCTCTCTCTCCCTCTCTTTGTCTCACTTTCTCTCTCTTTCTCTCTCTCTCTAAAAATAAATAAATAAACATTTAAAAGTCTTCCCCTCCCCTACTCAAACACATGCACACTCACTCTCTCTGAAAAGAAATAAATTTTTAAATGTTTATTTCTTTTGAGAGAGAGAAAGGCAGAGAGAGAGCGAGAGCGAGAGTGAGAGAGAGAGAGAGAGAGAGAGAATGCAAAAGAAGGGGGAGGAGAAGAGAGAGAGAGAGAATCCCAAGCAGGCCTTGTGCTGTTAGCGTGGAGCTTGACTCAGGGCTCCATCCTCCTCACAAACCATGAGATCATGACCTGAGCCAAAATCAAGAGTTGGAAGCTTAACCAACTGAGCCATTCAGGTACCCCTGTAATTATTTTCTTGAGACTAAAATTGAAACACATATCTGTTGTTTGAAGCCACAAGTTGAAACCAGAAACATAAATTATATATTTTCATATCTGCAGAACTGCCTTAAATAGAGTAGTTGAGAACAACTGTTTCAGATACTATGCAAAATAGTTTACAAGTAAATCTTTCAATATATATTCAAGAGTATTAGATTCTCTTTTAATAAAACATGATAAAGTAATTTAATGTGTCCAAGACAAAGAGCTAGGAAGTGGAAGAACTAATACTGAACTTTCATATGACTGGTCATAAGTCCTTTATACATATCAGGTTATTTTGTTAAAAATATAAGCTACTTTTTAAAAAAAAAAAATAAGCTACTCTTAGGAAGTTTTTATAATCAGGAATTTGCAATAAATCCAGAAATACTATGTCCAAAGGTGTTTCACAGTACTAACAGAAACTTAAGAGATATGGCCACCATCTTACTTCCGCCTCTTAGATTTCACAAGATGCTTCTGTCTGGGTGTATAAGTCTAGAAACTGGATATTTTGCTTCTAGACTCTACTGCAGAAGAAAGATATCCCAATGTTTGCTAACAACCAACCCACCAAATTCATCATATTTTCTCAAAAGGCACGTACAATAGCATAAAGTATATAGAATGAGACCAACAGTAACTTTTATCATTATAATGTAATAACACATAAAATACAAAAAAATGAAGAGATAGAATTATACAAACATGGAAATATTTTACAGTATATGATGAACAGAGAAAAACTTGGAAAATACCATTGATGAAACAAAACTTAATTTGGAAAAAAATGATATATGAATATGTAGTAGAAGTGTCAAACATTCAAATACTAGAATGCTAACACTGATATCTCTGTTGAATGAGGAATGATATAAATATCTTTAATTATTAGATCATGTATTACAAAAATACAAAACCCAACACAATATGTTTAATAAACATACCTTTTGTAAAGCCATCTTCAACAAGTGAACAATTTGGCACACTATCCCCTGTGATGCTATAAAGTAAGAATCATTTTGATTTTTTTTCACTTCTTTGTGAGAAAATATTTAATTATTTTTTAAATTAAGAAGGATTTAAAATGAAAACAGACTGAAAAGCTAAAACTGGAATTAACTGGATCACTTGACATCCCAGAACACTACTTTTAAAGTTCTTCCCCAAGAT
Source organism: Helogale parvula (assembly GCA_004023845.1). Classification (NCBI taxonomy): domain Eukaryota; kingdom Metazoa; phylum Chordata; class Mammalia; order Carnivora; family Herpestidae; genus Helogale; species Helogale parvula. Next base: position 30,371 of record PJEM01013151.1, read on the forward strand.
AATTTAGGCTTCTGTAAGATTTAGAATAACAAATTTGGTTGTAATGATTTTTGACAATTGTTAAATTTAGAGTCAGATTTATATAGATAAAATTTATTCAAAAAAGGAGACTTATAATTCTGTCAGTCTCTATAACTCATTGCTTTGCACATACAACTTAAGAAATTTAGTATCTTGATGCTAGTTTTTGCAACACTTTAGAGAGAAACTATGTTGATCAAGGAAAGATGTAATATAACCATTTTTCAACCATGCTAATAGCATTTTTACTTTTTTTCAAATGTTTAATTTCCTCAGCTACTAAAGAACAGAGACTATGAAACTGTCATGTGTTCTTACATGCATTGAAATTAAAAAATAATGTAAATTTGATAAATGGAATCCATATTTGGCTACACTCAATATGACATTCTCATTGTATGACTCACTTAAAATGCTGTTAACACTTCACATTAGAGATTTTCATTCATTTCAAAGATATAATGACTAATATATTAGGCAATGCCATTCAGATATTTTAGAAAAGCCTTTGTAACTATGTTTTTATAAGATTTTCACTTTATTTATGCTTCTCAAAAGTTGGCTTTATGTGCCTTATTTTACAGTCTGGCTAAGCTTAAGTGTGCCATGAAAATGTGATATATAGAACTTATATTAATAATGGTCATGATGGTATCTTTTCTCATAGCTATACTAAATAAATAGATTTCCTTTCTGGCTTTTATTGTTGTTTTTTACCTACAGTTTAAGTACTCCTTAATATGTTGTCATTGTCAGTCTTACATATTCTGAATACCAAATAATGGGAAATTAAAAGTAAGGAAAAAGGAAGGACAGGCAATCCGAGTTGCTGGAACCCTAAAAATTTTTGTGGGTTTTAATTTCTACACTTTGGCCCACAGTTGTCCTCTCAATGTGTCTTGAATAATTGCAAACTCTTAATAGATCCAATGAGTGTAATATATTTAATGATATAGATTGGCATTATTTCCTGTTGACTGGGAAAGGCAAAGTTCTTGCTAGCTAGACATGGCATAGGACTGAAAAGAGGATGTGCTTTCAAGATAAGGCTGTAAAGGTATATTGCAGGCCTTATGACTTGAAAGAAAGTTTCTACTGATAGTCTTTACTATCAATTTTATGAGAAAACAAAAAACATATACTAGATCAATGACTATATACAAGTTACTAGGGAGTTTTTTTTATTTTTATCTAGTAAAAATTCATTCATAATTCAAACAACAGTTGCAATTGGAGTCTCACCTCAATTAATTTTATGATTATCCATTTTCATTCTCCTAGGTCCATTTACCTCTGCCCATGACCAAAATATGAGTTGAAAGGGATGTGATAGGAATCACTACTCTTACATCTTCCAAGTGATTGATGGTGGCAGTAATCTGCAGTTCTCTAAGTATGCAGGATTAGTTTTGGTTTACTATTTTCATAGGTATAGATAGTACTACCGGTTTCCATTTGTCTTCTACCATTCAGAGAAGTAATGTGAGATTCTGCTGGTTGTTGAATATGTCTATTTAAATTGTGCATTCTGGAGTTGGGGAAATATCTACAAGGTAATTTTGCAGAACTGCTGTGCTTATTGTTAAATATCTCACCTAAAACTTTATTGATCATCTGACCAGAAAATCTCCTACTCAAACTAGTGGACTACCATGAAATTTTGGGTCTCCAGATATTTCTGTCAGTTTAGAGCCAGTGTCTTGTTACCTTCTAAATTTATTTTCTTTTTCCCAGTGCACAGACATCTTGAGGAAGATTAGCAGTATACATTTTTGGCAGTGTAGCTATTCTTTTCTGAAGGTGACTCAACCACATTCAGATCACTCAAGATGTGTTAACTTACTTAATTCTTGGACTTTGTAGATGGTCAAAAACTCTATTTTAGATGTTCAAGTTGATTTCCATTCTTTAGACCTAGAGCTTTTCTTATTATGCAGATCAAGTAAGACTTCAGTTAGCTGTCCATCTATTTTAGTTGTAGAGACACTATGATCAACTAGTCAATGCTAAAAATAGCTGCAACTCAGACTATTATTTAAACACTCTCCATTATAGTGAATACTCCATTATAGAAGCCAGATCCACCTTTTTTAGGACATTAAGTGCTACTATTTGACCCTTAATGCCTCAAGATCCCATCATTTCCCTTGAGTTTATAGATCCCAGGTTGGTTAATCTTTCTTGTGATTCTGACCTATAGAGAATAACCACACACACACACACACACACACACACACACACACACACACACAAAAGGAGGGAGGAAGGAAGGAAGGGAGCTCTCCAAAAATAGGGAGTTCTGATTGAAATATATTTGCCTAAGCTGTGGTTAAAAGGGTCTTTTTGAACCTACTGGAATATATAAATATATCCTCCATGATAAATCCACTCTACTATTTCAATCTCTGTAATATTTTGGAGAGCTTCCTGTACAACATACTGCAGTACTTCAGGCATTTAATAATTATTTAGTGTAAGCCACTTTTGAGTGAGTGTTCCGGTTAACCAGGAAGCAAACTGTTAGGGCCATCCTTAACCATGGTCTAAAACATTGAATCTTGAGTAACTGCTTAGTGAACCCACATCACTAAGTTTGGCGTGATCCTACTTTCTATTCTTTTCAACATGATCCCTTGATTATAAGATCTATTTCCACAATATTACCTAGGTTTCTGTCAATATAAATGGGCAAAATAAAGTAATTATTTTGGCATATATTACCTTTCCTTATGGGTAACACTTTGTATACTACCCCTTTGAGCCTGCTGGGGCATGAGTCTGGCTATAAGTCTAGAAGCAAGAAGAGATTGTCCTCAGGAGGATCAGACAGTACCATGCAAAGTGATTATTTTAGGAGAGTCCACTACAGGTTCTTCATGAAGGAAAAGCTAACCTCTTAGGCAAGAGTAGAACTGTTTTGAATGGCAAAGATAGCTGGGTGGGAAAAATAACAATTCAGAGCCTCCATCTTTATAAGAATCTGCTATATTCACAGCATCTAGGTAACTCCGAGAGAGTAAGTTAAGAACCCTTGGAAGTTGTATTAACAATTTCAGGCACCATTAATTTTATTTTACAGAGAGTTAGTAACAATAACTACACTCTTTTATTGACTTGGCAAGTTACTCATCAAAAATGCCCAAATTCAACCAAACTATTAGAAGTTTTCCATAAGTACTTGGACTCTGGATTTATATGCAGTATATCTGCTATTATTGTGGGTAAAATTAGTGAAAAGTATTTTTTCTCTGTTGCTGAGTCTATCAAAATGAAACTCTCACTACATTTACTATAGGATGTCAGAATATAAGTCTTCAAGAAATAGTCATTTAGTCAACATTTTTTAAATATAAAAATAGATAATCTAGATTAATAGGCAAATTTTAAACTTTAAATATGTTTATCTTGAAAATAATGGAATAGTAAGTTTTAATTACATTGAAATTATAGACATAATCCTAGCCCACAAAAAGCCCCCTGTCTCCCATGGATACACAACTCCTTACCCTAAATAATTGCCGAGAAGCCAACATTTGTGTCTGTCTGTGACAAAATTCTAGCCTTATCGTGATCATGTCAGAAGTACAGAGGAGAAAATAATTAGTACAAAAGTCTTACAGTAAATTCAAGAAAATATAGGGGCACCAGGGTGGCTCAGTCAGTTAAGTGAATGACTCTTGGTATTGGCTCAAGTCATGATCTCATGGTGTATGACACAGTCCTGTATTGGCTGTGTTTCAGATTCTCTTTCTCTGACTTTCTCTCTGCCTTTTCTCTGCTTGCTCATGCAAGTGCATGCTCTCTCAAAAATAAATAAACATTAAAAATGTAAAATAATGTTTAATTGAACATATTAAATGTTCCAATTTACATACTTAAATAAGTTCTATGATTTCATCTCTGTTGTCATTTCATGTAAAATGATTTCTGGGGACCTGGGTGGCTCAGTTGGTTAAGTATTGGACTTTGGCTCAGGTCATGATCTCACAGTTTGTGAGTTCAAGCCCCCTCTCAAGCCTTGCATCCAGTGAGATGGAGCTCTACTTTGGGTGAGCATGAGCCCCACTTCAGCTAAGCCCCACTTCTCTCTCTCGCTCTGTCTCTCCCTCCCTCCCTCTCCCCCTCTCTCATCTTAGTCCTCTCTCACTTAAAAGAAAACAATAGAAAGGAAAAGAAAAAAGAAAAAAAGAAAAAAGAGAAAAAGAAAAATGGTTTCTTCTTAGGCTGACATCAAATTAGCATCTATCACATTTCAAGACATCATCATATCTTACAGAAAGTAGTTAAGGAACCATAAGGCTGTTCAGCAGCAGAGGTTTAAAGTTTGGGCCATAGTGATATTCCAGCAAATTTCATGATTCTCTGAAGTATCAAGGAGTTTTTTTTTTCTAGTAAAGACTTTCAGAACTTAAAAAATTATAGTTGTTATTGTAAAAAGTTGCATAATGGTTTTCTTATTGTTAATAAGTACAGCCAAAGCTTTATTAAATAGACACCTTGAAAATGTTTACTCTTTTTTCAAAGAGGCTTATGGAAAAAAAGGCTGTTGTTAACACTATACTCTCGACATTGTTTTGAAGGAATTTTTTATAAAAAAATAAATAAATGTCTGAGGAACTCTCCCTTAGCATTTCAATTGTGTTTTATTATATTTTAAATTTCTCAGTGTCAATTTTATAAGTGGGAAGAATTATACCATTAAATAAGATGAAATGTCTCTAAGAGTGAATATAGTAAGAAAATGCAATATTTAACTCAATCTTGGGAGTCTTTAGTAAAATATCAACTGTCTTTTTTTGAATTGCCAGGACCTGAAAATAGTTAAAGATTTCAATAATTTAAAAATTGAATGGACAATTTGATTTAACCTCATCAGCTTTTTAGGTATAATTAACCATCAACTATTTCTCTTCTTTTTCTCTGCCCACCAACTCTGTAGACCAGTCTGTAGCCCACAGCCCAGTCACCTGCATTTTTAAGGAAAGTTTTATTGGTATATATTCACACCCATTTATTTGTTTTCTGTCTGCTTTAGCACTGAAAGGAAAGAGTTAAGTGGTTCCAACAGAGATTATATGGTCTATAAGCCTAAAACACTTATTATCTGACTTTAAGAAAGTGTTAAATGATCCATGCTCTACATTCAAGATATGCTGGGCTTTTATATTTAGACTATTGATCGACTGCTAGAGATCATGACTACAGACTTCACTAGTTTTTCATACCAAACACTATCAAACTCTAGTACATTCATCAAAAACTATCTGGCCTTAGATATCTCAGCAATGCATCACAGCAAAGGATCCATAACTATTCTTAATGAAATCATATGTGAGATAAATGTACTATAAATTTTTGACTTTGTGAAAAATTAAGATATCCACACTAATTAGTTGTTAAATTTTATTTATTGATCACCTCATCACAAAAATGATGGGATAAATATTTTAGATTTTTCTTGAAAGTTTGAGAAACGATTCACCTGGATGGCTCAGTTGATTAGGTCTCCCAACTCTTGATTTCATCTCAGGTCATGATCTCATAGTTCATGAGATGGACCCTCCTATCAGGCTCTGTGCTGACAGCATAGAGTCTGCTTGGGATTCTCTTTCTCTTTCTCACTCCCTGCCCCTCCTCATCTCATGCATGTATACACACTGTCTCTCAAAAATTGATGAATAAATAAAAAAAGAAAGTTTGGGAAGCTTAAATATGTCCTATATAGTCATATGCATGATTAGTATTTATTAAGAAACACTTTCTATCCTATATTGTACGGCCTTCTAAACCAATGCACTGCCTTCTAAATTAGAGGTTATTTAGAAATCAGGTATGCTTGGTCTCTGTTAAGGTATATTTCTTATGATATCCACTGTGTCATTTTTTTAAGGATCTTAGAATGTTGTATATATTTATGCAAGTCTTCGTCACATCTCGCAATTTATCTGTGTTGATCAAGTTCCTCTGTTTTAACTTATTATCAAGGATGCAGAGATTTAAAGTTAAGATCAAGGTCAAATAATATGCCATAGAGCTTAGGGCAGGACAAATTCAATTCTCCAAGTTGGTAATACTTTAATAAACTTTAAAAAATGCAATACATGTACTATTCCCTGTTTGTGTCTTGGTAAGGAAAATGTCCACCTTTTGACAATACAGCTCTTATTCTTCCAGATGTGCATAATTAGGATAAAATTTAGCATTTTAGAGAATAATTGAGATTGCAAAGAATATTTCTAAAATTTTCCCAGCAGCTCATCATTTATTGTATATTAAACTGTTTTACAATATTTCCTAGAATTCAGGCACTATTCATGTACTGACTTAAGGCAGACAGAATTCACACTATCATATAATTTGCCCAAACACAAGTGGCAACTTTAAACCACCAACCACTAAACTCAGTTCAGAGAATAGACTAAATAAAGTAAAATAATTACAAGATAGACTATTGAATAACAGCATTAGAATAATCCTGTCTGATTCTGATTTTCTTAGGATATGAGCATCACTTATAGGTGGACATTTTCCTTACCAAGACACAAACAGGGAATAGTACATGTATTGCATTTTTTAAAGTTTATTAAAATTCTATTTATGCTTAGTAAAAGTATTTCACTGGATTGGCTCAAGATACAGATTTTGTAATATGTCTTTACTGCAATGTGGGGTAGGAAGGAGGATATTTAGGAAGACAATTTTAAAAGATTGGCAACAACAATGATTACATAATCTAAAAACATATTTTAAACTCTTTCCAATTTAGTACAATTTTCAGTCAAACCAGGTCCTGTGAATATAAGTTCCATATGTTTACTACCTACTGTGCAAAATAAGTGGTTACTCTATAGAGTTACAAAACCACCACTTTCAATTCCAGGAGGTCCTTTCTAATATTATGGGCTTAATGAAAAGTAGAGGTTTACTATACCCTTTCATTCATCTTTCACATTTCAGAGCTAAAAGTGCATTGAGAAAACACCAAATTAAATTCTCTTATATTTCAGGGTAGATTTAGTCTCATAAAACATTTTATCTATGTATCAAAGAATAGTGACGTTTATCCTCTAATAAAATATCCTTATGATTCTCAGTCCTACTCATTCCTATCTTACTTTGCTTCTCAATTATTTCCTTACCTTATTAGGTATCCAAAAAACAACTATTTGCAAATATATATATATAAATATAATATAATATATATAATTAATATGATATAGACATAATATAAATGTATATATCTTAAAAAAAGATATAGTAGTTGTCTTTATAAATTTATATTAGGAAGAGGAAATAAACAATAAGCTATAAAACTAATAAATACATAATTTATGTAGTATGTAGGGAGTTGTAAATTCTATGGGAAAAATAATAACTATAAGGGTTAGAATAATTTGGTGTGGAATCTTGATAAAAATAGCAACAGTAAGCTTTATTAACAAAATGACTCTTGAAAAAAGATTCTAAGGAGTTGATCTCTCAATTAGAAATGCAGATATCTATGCCACAATGCACATGCCCAGAGAGGGGCCAAAGGAGGGATTAAGCTTACTTGAGCATCAACAGGAGACCAGTATGGTTCAATAAGTAAACTAAAGAAAAAGTCCAAAGAAGTTATAAAGGTTCCAATAATGTGGAGTCTAGAAAACCATTGTAAGAAGTTTAGCTATTATGCTGCAGGAAGGGAAAACCACTGCACGGATTTGAACAGAGGAATAACATTATCTGACTAATATATTCAAAGGTTCACTCTGGCTATGATATTGAGAATAGACTACAGACTGCAAATTATAAAGCAGAAAGACTGTTTAGGAGGTTATTACAGTAGCATAGGTGAGAGATGATGGTGCCCAGGGTTATAGAAATATTTAAAATGATTTTTCAGGGGCGCCTGGGTAGCTCAGTCGGTTAAGGGTCCTACTTTGGCTCAGGTGATGATCTCACAGTTTGTGGGTTCGAGCCCTACTTCAGGCTCTGTGCTGACAGCTAGCTAAGAGCCTGGAGCCTGCTTCCGATTCTGTATCTCCCCCCTCTCTGACCCTCCCCTGATTGTGCTGTCTCTGTCCATCTCTCAAAAATAAATAAAAAAAAACATATAAAAATTTTAAAGAAAAAATATTTAAAAGGTTTTTAAAAAATATTGTTTAAGAGCAAATAGGGGCAAGAACAATTTATTCATTCATTCAGATAATACTTCAGTCTTTATGGGCATAGCTCAATGGTCATGATGGTTAAGATTTGAATTCAAGAACCAAACATACTTAACTGCCACTTAATGATTCTAACTTTGGAAGAGTTAATTGACTTCTCTAGAACTAAATTTCCACATTCTTAAAATTGAGATACTACTAGATTATATGTACAAAGCTATTTTTTCAATTCTGATCCATCCTTCAAATTCTATTTCTAAATGTCTTATTGACTTCTCAACTGGTTATACCACAAAAATTGAAGTTTCATGCAAATTGTTTTGTAAAAAAGGTGTGTATTATGAAAAATAGAGAAAAAGGTAAACCAAATATCCCAAGAGGGAAAAACCGTAATAATAACAAATAATTGTTTAGTCCACAGAAAGGCAAGAAAGTATTACAATGAAAGGAAAAAAAAAATCCTACTTCATTTGGTAATATAAGAGCTGCAGATACAGATGGGTAATAGGGTGACTGTATTACTAGGGGAAAGAAGAGAATGACAGGAATGTTTGAAACACATTTTTTTTCTCACTGTACCGTTGATGGTGAATCAATACTTGGTGAGGAAGGTAGTAAAGGATCAAAGAAATGGAAGAAGAAGCAAGATACTCATATGATTGAAAACGAGAAAGAGATATGTCAAAAGAATGAAAAACAATGTATTGAGTGAGTCAGAATCACTGGTGAGTGTAAAAAAAAAAAGATCCTGCATTTAATGATTTTCTAAACAATATATTCTATAAAAAGGAAGTGTGGGACGGAAGCCAACTGCATGAAAATATGTGTTAGGGGAGATGGGTTTATATATGTTCTGGGAGGGGTGTTGGTTTAAGTTATAGAATATAAATAGAATATGGTGGTTCTATTTTGAATTTTCATATTGCCTTTTCAAAGCATTATCCCACCAGCTATATTTTTCTTCACAGTAATCCCAAGAGACCAATAAAGCAAAGAAAGAAATACAACAGAAAGAGAAAAGTGGATATCTAGCTTTACGAGGTTGATTAGTAGAAGAGCTGAACTAAATTTAACTGTCTAGACCCTTAGTCAAAAGCATTTATCACTAAATCCTATAGTTAATGGCCTTAAAAGGGGACAGTATGTAACTCAAAGGCTTATATCATTGCTTTAATAAGAATATAGGGATAAATATTTTTAGTGACAAAAATGTGCCCCATTCTAAATTATTTTCAGCATTGGATTGGGACTACAATGACTATAATTGGCAAAATACTAACAATAAAAACAACTTTTAGGAGGAGTCTGTCTATTCAGGCCCCCCAGAAATTTATAAAACATAATTTGAGAGTTCAAAAGTCCAAGGGTGCCCAAGAAAGAAATAAAGGAAGAAAACTGCAAAGACAAACCAACCAGCAGCATTGTTCTCAGTGGGGGTTGCGATAGTCACTGTGTTCCAGAGCGAGGAAGATAGGTCTTTATATACACACTACCTCAACTCCACGTGTAGAAACTGAGTGTGAATGATGGTGTTGGGGGGGGACAATTTTAGGAGCTTCCATATAGAAGCTTATTTGCATAATAATATAGTTAACACTTCCATGTGGGCAGAAGGACCGGTGCATTAAGTGAATAAACCTTTTTTGAGATGTGGATTTATAACATATTCTGGGTATTATTAGCTGCCAGGAATGGTATGGGTGAATGTGTATAGGTTGCCCAATCATTGCTTACCAGAATACTGAAAGAGGAAAGAAACATGACAAGTTTATTACTCATGCTGATATGAACAACTTACTAGTACCTGGAGGTGGAGCATCCAAGGCTACCTAAAATGTCTTACTAAGATTGAGGTGGTAGAGCATTCTCTTGGCCTCCTGCTAAAGTCAATCATATCATTTGCCTAATTTCAAGTAGAAGACAAAGGGAGAGAAATCCTAAGGCTAAGCCAGTTCTGTTCAAGGAAAGTGAGGCTTCCACAAGTAAGGTAAAATTTTCTTTTAAACGGAATTGGTGAATGAGACTTTTTGCTAAAAATTAATAATAAACAACATTTCAGATGAAGAAATAAGATTAAAGTTTTAGAAATACCAATTAGCCAAGCTTTTTTTTAAATTAATTTATTTCTTTTGAGAGATACAGCAACAGCACGAACAGGGAAGGTAGTGAGAGAGAGAAAGGTAGAGAGAATCCCAAGCAGGGTTCATGCTCTTAGCATGGAGCCCAACACAGGACTCGAACCCATGAAACTGCAAGATCATGGCCTCAGCCAAAAACCGAGGGTCGGATGCTCAACCAACTGAGCCACCCAGGTGTACCTCAATCAGGCAAGCTTTGTAAGGAGTTCTCTCCTGTTTTTTTTAATATATATAACCCAAAGATACTATATTCAATCTCCAGTTTTATGCTTCATCTAAGCTTTCATCTAAGTTTAGAGGATATCATGTAAAACAAACCCTCATTAGCTCAGAGAAGAGAGGTCTTCATTGTACCACCATGTTACTGGGTCAGTATCCCTTCACTAATGATGTATTAGAGAGAACAACAGTGCCAGGTAGGGATCAGTAAAGAGATGACAAATGCAGGACACAGCAGTGGAGCTGACACTGTGTTTTCATGTAGCATTTTCCATAGAAACCTTTGCCAAGTAAAAGACTTGGAGTGGTTATAACATGTTTCTTGCATGGTAGAAGGGTGATGGAACTTATGTCCACTAACATTTATTAAGTGACCACTATGTGTATGTTTTTATTAAAGGTGTGAGGTTGAATTCTAGCACCAAAGCAAATAAACCAACAAACAAGGGCAGCCTACTTATCAACATTAAGTTTACACACTTCTTTTCACCAAACTGGATCTTCCTCAGATCCACAGAGCCTCCCAGGCCCCCTTGTAGGACAGACTCAATTCTTAAAAAAATTTTTTTAAGGTTTTATTTATTTTTGATACAGAGAGAGACAGAGCATGAGAGGGGGAGGGGCAGAGAGAGAAGGAGACACAGAACCAGAAGCAGGCTCCAGGCTCTGAGTTGGCTGTCAGCACAGAGCCCGATGCGGGGCTCGAACCCACGAATGTGAGATCTGACCTGAGCCAAAGTCGGAGGCTTAACCGACTGAGCCACCCAGGCGCCCCCAGACTCAATTCTTAAAAGAAAATATAGCTGGAAGTGGCAGCTGATATTCTAATATTCAACTTAAAGCATCTGTAAGTCGTATTTTCTCATTCATATAATCTACTAATTGACTGCTGTATCAGTGAGTAAAATAAAATTTTGGTGCTAATGTTACTCCATTAGCTAAACTATAAGTTCTGTCAGGTCAGAGATATTGTCAGTTATAATCATAACTGTATTTTGCAATAATTGTGCCCAACACATACCTTCAAAAGAATGAAAGAACTCCCATCTCTAAATTATTGCCAATGTTGTTTACATTTAAATTTATTAAATTTAAATATATGAGTTTATCTTGCCCTAAAAGCAAACACTAGGTTTTCAGCTGAGAGATAGAGTTAATATAGATTGGTTCCCCACACCCTATTCTCCCCTTTTATCATTGTATAGTGATAGCCAGGCATCACCCTGCACTTTTTTTGCAATAACAGAAAGGACCCCTGAAATTAGGACTCTAGGAGCTAGATAGCTGCCACTGCTTTCCCTCTGAGAGAAGAGTGCTGGTGGGATGGGGTGAAATCTGGCTTTCTAATGTCTTGCCATCATTTGTAATGGAAATGACTTGTCTGAGTTTCATTGCCTTTGAAACGTAAACATATATCTCTAGGGAGATAAATCTCTGAAATCTCGGGTGTTTCTTACTCTCTCAACCTTGCTATTTAATTACCTTTAACTCTAAGGATTCTCTTTTAAGTGAGGTTCCAGTTCCCTGTGCTCAGAAAACCTTGACCATGAGAAAACAGGAAAACATTCATAGTGCTTCCCAGCAGTCTATATATTTCTGTTCTTCTTCCCTGTCTTCACTACCATACTATCTTATTTTCTTCACTTGGACTGCTGCAATAGCCTTATCCCCATCTTCCGTTGGTCCCTATTGAGCCTT